>CAMZMU010000079.1:41774704-41959140 GCA_947311845.1 Poa pratensis
CACTGCTGACTGCTCTGAAAATCTTCAAGCGGGGCAACGGGCAGCACCGCAACACTCTGCACTCAGCAGCAGGATGCAGTCCTGCCGTCTTTGTGCAGTCTAGATAGTTTTGATATTTCTCTTTTCTTAGTTTGTGCTCTGCTCTCTGCTGCTATACGGCGATGAGCTAGGTGCAGGATTGTACTTAGAGCAGCAGCTTTGTACAATACACAATACGTGCTTTCTAAAATGCGTTAGCCCCGGTGTACTTAGTTCTTTCTGTTTTTGCTATGTACTACCTAGCTAGCGAAGAGTGAAGATAATGCTGATATGAGGCAAGTAGATGGGGTTCTGGAAGTTCTCTTGCATGCGCTTATGTCACACGTGATGTTTAGAACACCTGGAATTGATGTCCTGGTGGTCTTTATGCATGCATGTCGCCTTGGATTAACATTAATTTAATATTATGTCTTACTGTACCTACTTCAATGTTTTGCTTCTTTAACCTAATACTTTGGCGATTTAACAAGACTTGTTTTGTTAGTAATCATTTTCATAATGATTTGGTTTTATGACTCACAATCTATGTGTGCTCATTTTAGTACCTTTTGATATCCATGGTATTTAACATATAAGATTGGGAGATAAGTGGCAACTTTTTATTTGTCTTTCTCATGTTGGTGCACATACATATATGGAACTGTAAGAGATCTTAGACGTGGCCAATTATATTTTCAGGGGTCAATTTGATATCACTGTCAAATATTTGTACCCGTTGCAACGCACGGGCAGTTTGCTAGTTATAGTAGAGATGGCTTGAGGAGGTGTTGGTACGTTTTTCAGTTTTCGACTCTACCCTGCGTTTTGGGAGATATAACAGTGCTACCACCGCCGAGTGATCATACCGGTTCGGCGATAAGAAGAAAAATCCCCAATCCTGATTCCTGCCCGTCCCGACTCCCGACCGACCGACCTCCATTGCAGAAATCGGCGACCGACGCGTCAGGGTCGCCGGCGCACTAACGCAGCCCAGCCTCGAGCCTCGCGAGCGCGGCCATTGGAGAGCTGCTCGTCCCACGCGCGGTCATCGGCGAGATCTGGCCGGCGGCCATGGCACAGATGGCGAGCTGCTCGTCCCACGCGCGGTCATCGGCGAGATCTGGCCGGCGGCCATGGCACAGATGGCGCGCGGTCTGGAGCTTAGCGGAGTCTCTTTCCTGTGGGTGGTGCGGTTTTCGGAAGGCGAGGACAACGCTCGCGGCGCGGCAAGGTCCATGCCGCCAACTCCGGGGCGGGGGATGGTGGGTGAGTGGGTGCCGCAGCGGCGCGTCCTCTCGCACCCTTCCTGCGGCGCGTTTCTGACCCACTGCGGATGGAGCTCGGTGATGGAGTCAATGGCGTCGGGGGTGCCGATGGTGGCACTGCCTCTGCACATCAGCGGCTATCCGCGCGCGTGAAGCAGGAGTCGTTCGGGCCGGCCACGGGTCAGTCAGGCGTAGCCAGCGCCCTGCAATTCCGGGCAGCTGCCTGGGCCTCTGCAGGTGAGCATGCTTGGAAAGTTGTGGCGTGTTTACAGGATTAAGATTAGCATTTACTTGGGCCAAAGCTCCAGAGAAAGGCCCTGGGTCTTACTGGCTAGCACATGTGTCGGTGAGCTAGCCAGCCAGGGTTCGAGCCTCACCTCCTACTATTAAAAATCTGGTCCCTAGTTCCTCCTAGGCCCAGCTCATTTTTTTTTTTGGGCCAAAGCTCCACTTACATGGCCACTAGCTGGTTCTGCAAGGCTAAAGCTATTTTGAATCTATGTATGTATGTTCTAAATCGGGTGTGATTTGATTGCAGAGCTACAAGAAATCTTTGACTCAGTTTTTCCCAAAAACTTTTCTTAGCAGAGTGACTCTGTTTTTCAATGTAAGGACAAGGTCATACAAATTTCACAATTAGCTGTTGCTGCACCTTTGCTCCCTTATCTTGACCATGAAGTTCTGCATTTGCCATATCACTATATACCTGGAACAGGTGAGTCGTAATCCATGCAATCCCATCTTCTAATATTTGAACAATACTTCTAAGAAGAAGAGAAGGATTCGTCACACGCGCTTCATAGATCATAATTTTTTATTTCTTCCAACTTATATATTTCGACGATGAACTCAAGACTCGAGAGGCACGAAAAGCCTGAGGTGCGATGTGGTTGATCTTTTTGAGTTGGATTGTTAAAATACGGTTGTTCTGCGTGTGCCTGATTTCCCTTTTTTTAATCATCTAGCTGTAGGCTGTAGCACCATGTGCGACCATGGGTGTACTCAGAGGAGAAATTAGGCAATTAATTGTCTTCCTTTCTATGCAAAATCCCCAGCATTTTCACCACGAAAAACAAGATGCAAAATGAGAGCCTTACCCTGCTTGTTCATTGTAGCATAGTGACCCAAGAGAGAAGATTTTGTTTAGATAAAGAAGAGATCGAGAAGATATGCGTCCTTAAAACGGTTCATCTCTCTTTGCTTCGTCCTAATCTTCATAGTTATCATAGTACAATAATTAAAAGTTTTCGGGCGTATTGTGTACTGAAAGTGGGAAAAATTAGCCCCGCATTTCGTGCAGCGTGGTCATGCGCTTGATTTTTTTTGACTTTTTCAAATACAACGATTCGACACATATATCTTACACATTTTGTTATTGTCATAACCTGATCAAGTGTGAACAAACTTTTTTTTTCAGTTTTAAAGTGTGAAAAACTTTCGATGGTATATGTACGAAACTTTCAATTATATAAATTTGGTAACATGTTTGTTGCAGAAGATTTAATAAATCTCTACTATATAATATGGCTTCAGGAGGTGTTGGTACGTTTTTTAAAGTACCGGATTTACCCCTACATCTGTAGAATAGTTACGTAGTATGCCACTGCCAAGACATACGGTCGCTTCGCTATTTCCAATTTTAATTACTGCTATCGCGCCGCCACCGCCGCCCAGATGGAGCGCGCTCTTCTCCTCAACAATCACCGGCGAGGCATAGCACAACTCCCGGAGCGGGGCCGTAGACAGCATGACCGCCCTCACGCCCTCCTCTCCGGCCGGATACGCATGGCGTCGCCGCCCTTTCTCCCGGAGTCCCTCCAACCTCTGCGTCTCTCATCTCCCTCTTCTCTCTCCACACGAAGTAGACCGCGACGCCCACGGCGGAGATGACGAAGAAATCCGTCTCAACCACTGCTAATTTAGGGAGGGGCGAGGGGGGGAGGGGGGGGGGGGGGGGGACCTGCGCGGATGGCCGGATGCCTGGTGCACAGGCCGGCGTGCGCTAGCTTGATTGACAGAAAGAAGAAAGACAAGTCAAAGAAAAGAAAGGTAACGGTGAGAGAGAGGAGAGAAGTTTTTTTTTTTGAGATTCGGTGAGACAGAAGCTGAGATAAATAGATGCCCTGCTAGCTAAACTAAACTACAATAAACAGCATGTAACGGATATTAAATACTTTTTATGGGATGCCAAACACTGTTCTTTAGATGACAAGAATGCAAGTGCAATCAAAAATATCACAAAGTACTATTTTATATCTGAAGATTCTAGACAAAATTTAGTCTGAAGATTCTACCGTTACAATGACAACAAATGTTATGGATTGATTTTAGGGGGAAATATGCTTCTTCAAATTTATGCATGAAAATTATCATGTATATATATATATTTATTTTTCATCGGGAAGTTAATTCTAAACTGATTTTGTGTATGGTAAAGTCAACGAATACACGTCCATATAATGCTAAGTGTGAATATTCACATGATAAATTATTTATGAATAGACTTTTATTCATATTTTCATGCACAGTGATGAAGTTGGTGTGGTTAATTACAAAACACAATGATTGAGTTCATCTGTCTGATAGCCCGTAGCAACGCACGGGCATTTCAACTAGTTTGAAGTATTTTACGTGGCTGAGTTCTATTTCTCTTGCAATAGACAACACCTAAATTGATGGTTTACTTTACTATTTTCTCCCTTTTTAGAGCTGGGCGTTCAGGATCAAGAAGACTTGATTCTGGCAACATATTTCCATTTTTTATAGTGCAACTGTTTCTAGACATTCATTCATGAGCAGTGGATGCTACACGTATATGTTCCGCCACAATTCTTTTTTTTTTGCGAGGATACAGATCGAGATTACAGCAAGTATGCAAAGAAGACCAAACTAAAGATAGAAATTACACCGAGGTCCCTTTGCATCGACGTCGCCGGAGAAGAGGTCGCATCGCTGACGCGCCGCCGCCGCAGCTTCCATGACTCCTTGGATCGGAAGCCGTCCCCAGGCGGACGGGAAGTCTTCGAAACTCGAACCCCAGAGGGCCTCCAGCCTGCTCCACCAGCAGCGCCGCTTGCGTCGTCTCCATCTGCATCAAGGAGGTCAACCAGATCCGCCGTCACCGGATCTGGAGGGGGAGCCCCGCCCACGGCGACCCCAGAGGGCCGCGAGCGCGAGGAAAAAGGCAGTGCTCCGCCATGAAGCTCCGCGAAGCTCCAGAGCCGGAGGGGACGAGCACCACCTGCAAAGACAACACCGACGAGATCTCCACCTCCGAGACGCCGCCGGCTGACCCAACTACTACCTACGCTATATACACGCCGGGATCCGGCAATCCCCGCCCTCCCGCCGCCGGAGCGGCAGACGGAGGTCGAGGAATCGCACGGATCCGCGGCGGCGAGGTGGGAGCAGACGGGGGGCTCAGAAAATCGCCTCTACTGTGCGGGATAGAGGAGACCGGTCCAAGGTGCGGTCATGTTCCGCCACAATTCATGTCGCCATTCTATGACTTGGTGGGTAGCCACTAGTATTAATCAAGGCCATTTGACTATTCAAGTGCCATCGACAATATGACCGCTCTCTAGCCCAATTTTCAATATTTTATATATGGGAGGATATATACGGAAAGCCATTTTGGATCTCAGGCTGCTCCGTGCCAATTTTTTTAGTTTATTCATTTGCCAAAAAACTTTTTGAAACTTTCTTCTATGCCAATGAACATTCAAATCTAGACGCATGATTATTTTGAGATTTTTTTTGTGTTACAACAAAAGTTTGAAGAAATGTCTCTTTGCAGCAAGAGCACTGGTGCCCGAGAGCACAAAATTTCACTGAGGATATATATTGTAACATTATCTAGTGGTTGAATACATTTCATATTCTTATTTCTTTCACTATACGACTACAAGAGTGCAAGTAGTAGCTTTGCTCAATGTTTTTGATGCAGACTCTCAGTTTCAAAAAGTTTAAATTCAAATTTATGATGCTCTATCCACCAAACAAGCGTAGAAGAACGACGTTTAGCTGTGGCCGCGCTGACGTGGATCCAATAATTGTCCCGGGCCCACACCCCTCCACCCCAAGCCGATCTGACGAACCGTGCCGGGCCCAGTCACTCTCCCTCAAACAAATTATAGTTATTTCCGCCCCCTCAAAACATTTTCGGACTCGATGACATGTGGGCCAGATAGGCCTACGACCAACTATTTCCCAATTTATATACTCCAGTGAATTGCTTCCCACTCTCCGCCTCTCTCCCGTTCCAAGTCGTCGTCTTGCTCTCGAGCTGTTTGATTCCATTCTTATCAACCCACCAGCCTCCGTGGCCGCAGGTCCGATCGATTAATCGTTGCTGTTATGCCATCGGCGGCGCTGGCTGTCGCGCGGGACTCTCCGTCGCCGTCTCCGTATCACCACCGCGGCCGGCTGCGCTCGCCGCTCGCCAACGGCGGCGCCGAGGGGAACTTCGAGCTACGGCACTGGCGCACGCCGCTCAAGCGGGCGCCGTCGTGTCCCCCGCCGGGGATCGAGATCCCTATCAACGGAGACGATGGCGGGTACACCAGCCTCCGGGACATCCTGTCGTCGCCGCGGTACACGGCGGCGGGGGGCTCGCCCACGGCCTGCTTCATCGGCGGCGCCGGCAGCTGCGGGGACATACACATGATACGACACCCGCTGGTGAAGCACGCAGCGTACGCGTACCTGCAGATGACGCCGTCCGCGAGGGAGGACCCCGCCCGCCGGAGCCGGCGCTGGCGCGGCCCACTCTGCCGACTCCTGCTCGACTGCCTCGGCTTCATCGGAGCGTTCTTCCGGCCATGACCTCTCCAGCCGGCCGACCTGCATGCGGTTCTTGGTTGCACTTCAACTCTCTTCGATTTCTTTTTTCTTCAATCTTTTGTGTGATTAGATTTTTTTAGAATTCACCGGCTTATGAGTTCATTGTAATTTCTGTAAATATTTTGGTAGGATTAGACACAAAGAGGAATGATAGCAACAAGAGAAATGATTAATGTCACGCTAACAGAGCTGATTAGTCGTCATGGTCTTATGATTGAGGCAATAATGGCAAAGAAAATGATCAGAGCACACGCATGAGAAGGAAAATAATGTAAGTATTCCCTCCGTCCACAAAAAAGGATGTCTCAGCCTAGACTATGTTGAGACATCCTTTCGTGCACGGAGGAAGTAAAATTAATCGATGAAAATAAAAAAGAGAGAATATATTTCTATCATCACAAGTCAAATCTACAACATGCTTCGATCATATCTGTTCACATTCGGTTAATCACTGGATTTTTTTTCTATGTACTTGATTCCTTGTTTCAATTTGCCTTCTTTGAATCATTCTATTTCTATGTACACAACCATCTCCTTAATCTGGTGTGAAACTCCATCCGTCTCCTCTAATAGTCCTTGCCATTATGAGCTCGCCGGGTTGGGTTGATGGCAGCGCGCAGAACTTCAGCGACGGCTGCGGCATCAGGGTTGTCGAAGCGAGATTCCTGCTGTGGCGGTGGCGATGGTGGCTGGCGTTTAGTCGCAAAGGGACTCCAGCCAGACTTCTTATTCCTCAGCTGCACATGCATATTCATAAGGAGAGGCAACTACTGTCATTACCAGCTGTGTTAATTTTTTGTCTCCAGTGCATTGCATGTTATGCATCATGATTAGTGCACGTGCTTTCTATAGTTGACAACCAGGATGTTGAGGATATTTAACAAGTGACAACATGATAAAAATAATTTAATTTAATGAACAGTCATGGAAATCAGGACAATGCAAGAATGGAGAGAGCAGCACTGCAATCTGGCAAGGTGTAGTATAACATGACAGGAATCAGACAGGAGATTTGGTCTGTGGAAGGGGACGAATGAACGAATGGTCCGGTTGTCTCTTTGGCTCTTGTGTAGACAATACCCACGTTGCCCGGGGCAATGGTTTTCCCTGTTTTTTCCCTGTTTACAATGCAGCCGGTTGTGGAGTCGCTGTCCGGGTGCTGACAACAGGAGGGGCCATAGTGCCTTGGTTGAGATCGGGCAGAAGGACCAGGTCATTGGCTTGGACGGGTTGGATAATGAGATCTGTCAAAGTGGGGTAATGAGAAGGAAACAAAGAAAGGAGTGGTTTGGCAGGGGTCGGGGAGGTTGCCGTTTTACTCGGAACACTTTGTTTTGAGATGATGATGGTTGGATTTTCTTCAGAATGGAAAGGCAGCTGGTACCATGGCCCTTAAGAGTTCTGTTGCAGTACATTTATAGTAAAATAGCAAACTTGGTAGCATCCAGTGACTACTTGCATTGGAGTTTCAGCTGTTTTCCTTAGTGGAAGAGATTAATTTTGAGTAATTTGGACTTAAGCAATAGGCTAAACGAACATAGTTACCAGTGGCAGGATTGTTTTGGTAGTAGATAAAAATACTCCCTCGGGTCCGTAAAATCTGTCGCCAGAATATAACGTGAGCAGTACAAGTGTTATGCACAGCCTCCGACGATTTTTTCGTATCGGAGGGAGTAGTTCTTTAGCTGTGGTACTTTGCTTGCGAGTATATCCCCACATGATTAAAACTACAACATATTTGCTGAATTTTTTTAGTTGAGTGGACATTTTGGTAAGACCTGATGGTGATATTTGATATTAAAAGAAGCCAAATATTTTCTTGTACTGTGATACTCTTGTGACTTCTCTGTACAAGAAATAAAATTGATAAACTGCACCGTATGCATAGCAATTAGTTCTCTTAAAATCCGAAGTAAACTGATCACAAGTTCTTTAGATTGTATAACGGATAGGAGATGAACTTAAAATCAAGAACAGACCAATTTCTATGTCAGCAAGCACATGGTCAAATTATTCAGCAAAAAAAAATCACAGCTCAAACGAGAATATGCACTTTTAAAATCTATGCGGCCCTTGACTACCTCATGCATAAAATTTATGAAGAGCAGATCACATGAAGAATGAAACTTAAATATAATGCATGTTACATTGTCAGGGGGGAATGCCATTACCTCTAGGTTGGATCCTTCAGCCTTGTCAGAAACGACATAGCGCAAGACGTCCATGAAGAAAGCCGTCCCTTTGTCGGCGAAGTTCTTAGTGTAGAAGCTGATTAACTGCCCAGACTTTGCCCTAAGATGCAGTAACCTCTGCTCGATGTTTGGTTCATATTGCATCACAATGGGCCGAAGAAAGGTGTCATATACCACATCACTTCCCTGCAGAAATAATTGTATTGACGCAGATGTTAGTTGTTACTTACATGCATGTCAGAAAATTAAAAAGCAGAACAACCCTCATATTCTAAGTAGGATTCTTAATTAGTTAATTACACATTTACACATATAGTTCGAGACATATTGTCATAGGTTATAGGTAGTGTGAGTTTGCGTACATAATATACACATATATGGTGCCTTGTATTGTGAGGTTTGACACACAGAAATACATGAAAAGAAAGGCATCTAGGTGCCTTTGGATAAAATTTTGTACCATTGGTGTAGCTTTCATGTGCCCCCTGAACCCCCAGAATGACAAACTAGTGTATGTAGGCAACCAAACTTACAAAATCAGCTATGCTACATATATGCCTTTTTTTTCCGAAAAAAGGAGGTGCTCCGTCATTTCATTTAGAGAAATCAAAAATAGGAATATTATGTACGAGGCACACTAAGGGCAGTTCTTCGAGAGTGTTTGCTGACAGATACCCAAATCAAGGTTGCTGTTGACATCTGGGTCATCATATCACTGATTTTGGTAATGAGAAAGTAACTTGGTACGGTTATAGCCACATCACCACCTTTTGCTTCCTAATCTTTCCTGGTCAGGAAAAATGGTGATATGATTACAAGATGGAAAAAACCACCTGGGATGGATCCCCGTCAATGAAACAACCGTCATATGACTGTCTCGGGGTGGAATTTTAACCTAGATTCTAAAGTTTTGGGGAACCCGCTTTTGCATTTGTAATTCATGGGATTATACGGGTTTTCAAAAACCGGGAGGGGGATATTCCAAAGCAGAGCTGCAACAAGTATACATTCTGAGAACCAGGCGCTGGCCTGGTGGCTTGTGCTCTGAGTGTGGAGCCAGCCCGCCTAGGCTCGAGACCCATCTGAGGCATACTCGAAAAAATTCGAGACCCAACAGAGGTTTACTCAAGGTACGGGTGTCTGACCTACCTACCAACGTATAGCCAGGGGAGGGCTCATTCCCCCGTTGGCAACATTTTTTTTACAAGTATACATTCTTACCTTTGTTTTGGGGTACCACAGGTAAACAAAGAAAGCGAGCTTAATTTCTCCATACATTGGCATCCTGGAATGGGTACATTATATAAGAGATGCATAAATAAGATGTGAAATGAAAGTAGAAAGATAAAAGCAACCAGAACTTGACTGACCAAGAGATAAGGCCCTCAACGGCTATCACCATGGCTACAATAATCCTAGAGAAAATCACAAATAGGTCAGTTTACAAGGGCCCTAGCCGGTTTAATACTTGAAGATATAACAAGTTTAACAGACACAAAATGCCATGGGATAAAAAAACAAAACAGTTAGGGCATCCACACTGTTTCTAAGGTGGGACCCAATGATTGTCTTAAGCCATGCTAACTTAAGGTGCACAACCCTTGGGGCCTCAGAAGTAACATGAGTTTCAGTAAGCTTTTCCACTGAAAAAAGTTCCAATAAACATACAAGTATACAAGATTGCAGCTAGTGTATTTTTCTTAACATTTTTTTGCGGCCATATTATTTTTAAAATGACCTTCAACTTAGGAAGTGTCTACTATACTTCGAACTGGTCTCCCTACTAGTCAATTAGTTGATCAGAATAAATATAGTAGTCTCAGAACTTTCCAACTTCCATAGTTTAGTTGGTTGTCATTGACCCAGTCCAGTCATACTGAAGTCTTGGATCACGGAGGAAAAATAACAAACAAGGAAGCTTCCTCTTTCAAAAATCAATCACCTGCTGCCAGAGATAGCACAAAGAACTAGACGCAGAATCAAGTTCGCATTGTGAAATAACCCAGAAGATTTGATTAGTCTAGCACTAGTATTGCCCCTTACCAAAATATTTGCCGACCTTTCAACTAGATAATTATCACTAGTATAGCCCCTTATAAAAATATTTTCTGACCTTTCAACTAGATAGTAATCAGTTATATAATTAGTATACATCTGAGCACCAAACACGAGCACATGAAGCGAACTGTTTATAGTCTTGCAAGAAATGTTCAAATCACGACTGAGGCGTGTTACATATTGCAAAAGATATTTGGGAAAATTTCCTTAACGGGTACATCTAAAGTTCAATGACAAAGGCAGCCTGCAACGACATACATCAAAATAAAATGTACAAATGCGCAGTTACACACAAATTTATTAGAAAACTATAAGGGTACAGTGACTAGTAGCAAGTCCAATAGCTTGTATTGGGCAATCAAGTTAGCTAAAAACTACAGAAGAATTAAAATTTCAATGTTTAACTAATGCACTGCAATGAATCCAAGCTATCAAAGAGAATTTAATTCCGCGGTTTAGAAATTAGAAACACAGGACTATGGTGT
The DNA here is from genome assembly GCA_947311845.1 of Poa pratensis. Classification (NCBI taxonomy): domain Eukaryota; kingdom Viridiplantae; phylum Streptophyta; class Magnoliopsida; order Poales; family Poaceae; genus Poa; species Poa pratensis. The sequence continues at coordinate 41,785,565 of CAMZMU010000079.1, forward strand.
AAAATTGTTTGAAAAGTTAGAAACGCAATCCTGTCTAGAGATACACTGAAGTAATGCCTAATGTCAAGAATCGAATTGAATAGGCTCATGAAGAATTAGTTTCAGATTTATGCGTAAGAGGTATCCTCGCTAAGAGTAGGCCATAGACATTAAGTACAAAAATTGTGCATGCATCTATATCCTTGCTCATTACAAGGACATGCAAAACAAATCCCCAACTTACAAACAATACTACAGCTTTGCGTATTTAAGTGAAATAGCTGTAAATCTTCCAAAAGGAATGTGATAGATTAGTGATACAGAACCTCTGTATTCACCTGAACGACAATAACCATGGAACTTGGACGGTGGACACAATAACTCGATGAAAATTTAACCAGTTAAAATGGCCAGGGGTGAGATAATCTAGAATTATAGTTACTGCTTAGCAACTACTAAGTCAGATATAAAGGCAATTACCAAATCACAGCAACAATAATATGACTATAAAAAAATCACAGCAATAATATTGTTTTTTTCCTGCCTGCCAACAATTGTCTATCCAAAAGACATATTCCCTTGTATACATAGGGGCATACTAAACCCTGTTTGATTTCAAGCCTTAGTAAGAGATAGAAAGAAGAAAAAATCATAATTTTTATAATCCGGAGCATTGATTTCTAATCAAACAACCAGAGCACAATTAGTAGTCATCTGCAGTACGACACAAATCTGAAACTGTACCGGAACCTAGAGCATCTCATCGAGCCAAAAATGCATAGAACAGCGAATCATAATGCTAAAACTTAAAGAGGGACAAAAACATATACTCCGTATATATTTGAAAAGACAAAAGAGGGATCAGAAAAGAAGTCTCTGATTGATGCTAATAATTTGCACAAGGCAGGATCGCGGTGCCATCATCCACCTAAGACACGACCTATAACACGTTAGAAAAAACGCACCTAGTCTTAAGAAAAACAGAAGGGGAGACAGTTATTAAAGCCGGCACCATCATTGCACATGAACTTTTGTCTAGATACACAAACAGATAAATAAGAAATACACCATGCTAGCAAGCAAAAAGGTTGAAGGGGAGAGGAACTAAAGGTGGCATCACGGCACCACCATGTTATCTAATCAAGCATTGCATCTCGCTCCACATCGAGAGGAAATGAAAGGAAAACAATTCGCAGCAATTGGGGCCGAACTCGAGAAGAAGCGGGCAGGCGCCGGTTTTTGATTCGGAGTCGAGCGGAAATGGATAGAGAAGAAGGAAAGAAGGGCTCACCAGTATTGACACCAGAAGCGGAGCATGTGCGCGTCGTTGGGCGTCCCCTCGACCGTCTTGAAGCACTCGAACGCCGGCATCGCGTAGCCGAACAGCAGCCTGCCGACGCGAACGGAGAAGGATCAGGGAGAGAAGAATACGAAGGAGAAAACCCATTCGGCGCCCAATCGTCCGTTCCGCCGGCCACGGAAAGGCATTCGAGGCAATGGACGGGGATGGACTCACAGCAGGATCTTGGAGAGGAGCCCGCCCAACATCTCGCCGGCCGGATCAGAACTGCGGGCGCGGAGTCGTGTACGCGCGTGGACGCTCGGTGGCGCGGGCGTTTGACTTGCTCCGCGCGAGGCACGAATGCGGGTTCTCGCGGCGCTGGTGGTACTCCCTGGGGATTTGCGCGGCGCGGTTGGGGTCTTGGGGAGGAGTAACAGAGAAGAAGGCGGGCGAGGAAGGTGTTGCTTTGGGGAGAAAGACGACTTGGCTTGCGACTGCGCGGAGTGGGCAGTTGCCGAGTCGGACGTGGTGGGCCCTGTTGACTGCGGAGCGGTGTGGGGGCCACCCCAGTATCTCCCGTCACGTTTGCCGCTTTGATGATAAAAGCAGAGTACACGACACCAACGAATTTATTATTCCCGTTGTCAAAGGAAAGCATGGATTATTGGTACATTAATTGCGAGATCGACATTAATTTTTTAAACAACTGAATAATGTTTGCACCATATTGAATACAAATTACGGTTGAAAACAGCACACACCAGGGTCATATTCCCTCATACAAAAAAATTAGAGAGGATATGATCAAATAAATTTCAGAACAGTCACCAAGAAGATTCAAATTAATGCAAACTAAAATTCAGGAAAGTACATTTCAGTTCAACAGCTCATGTTGGTACTAAGAGAAGTTAACATAATTTTGTTACAAAGAAAGTAAAGAAAAATATGTATGCAGTGCCGAATTGGCTGCCGACTTTACATTAGCAGCAGCAGAGCTAACACTGGAGACTACATTGTCTGTCTTCCAGCTGATTCATGTTGTACTGAAGTGTCTCGTGCAGAATTTGCACAAGATGACGGTTCTAGAGCTGCAGAATGTAAGCCATCGGACGAAACAAGAAGCCATCTGAATAAAGTTTATCATCCTTCAAAATGTTTTTTGCTGATAGATCAAAGCATTTGGCACCTGCAGGTGTAGGTACAACATACTTTGCCAGTAATCGAGATTCATGCTCTGAATAACGACTTCAGAACCTTGGATAACTGACAAATAATGGCCACAACAATCGAACCATGTACTGCTAATGCTGGCCTTGCGGGCAATAATGCAAATATAATCACAGTCCAACAGCTCAATCGTTCTTCTCCTCAATCTCATCTTCAAATGCATCATCATTGTCCACCGGGTGGATATTCTTGTTTAGCATCGCCTCCATCTTGTCGTAGGTGCCTTCCATCGCCAGCATAGTTGAAGTACTGCGGCAATGTAAAACCCACGGCCATTGTTGTTAGCTAACAAACACCACACTGAGCGTAGCAAACGGAAATCCAGAGAGCAGAGACAGTTCAGTTCAGGGAACGGGGCGGATTTTCACCTGCTCGACGTCATCCCGGTCGAAGTCGTCCCTGCCCTGGCTGCCGTAGATGTCGGCGCCCTCGGCGTCCTTGTTCCCGAACTTGAAGAAGCCCACCCTCCCGCTCTCCCTCGCCGGCGCCACCTTGCTCAGCAGCGACCACCCCTGCATCCTCCGCGCCGGCAGCGGCGTCCTCAGCCCTGCTCCTCCCGCTCCCTGCGCCGCCCGCGGCGACGAGGACGCCGTCCTGGCCACGAGCTGGATGGTGCACGTGATGGAGGCCATGGCGCTTTGCTCCTTCTTGGAGGGCGAGCAGGTCTGGGAGCGAGAGGTGGAGATGTGCAGAGTGAGTCATTGACTCTAGACCGTATGAATTGCATCGAGCGAAAGAATTGCATCGGGGGCAAGAATGGCCAGGAGCTCGCTGTCGCGATCCGGGGGCTCCTCGGCGAACTCCAACGCGGGCGAGATCTGGGAGCTCGGAGGCTAGGTCGCCGACGTCGGGAGCGCGCAGGCGATATGGGGATGGGCGAGGTCGGTCGGCCTAACTCAGGGAAAGACAAAAATAACGATTCGGAGATGAGTGGCAATTTAGTAGTATTATGTGATTTGGTGGGAGGGTAAAACGGGAAAAATCGGACATTGTTGAGTTGTCAAACATTGGGACGATCTGCGCTGTTTGATCGGATATTGAACGGTCCAGATTTAAAGTATCCCAACAAGTTTGCTCTTTTAATAGTAGTACTAGCAAACCATGCTCGTGCGTTGCCACGGAATAAAAAGCGGCTGAATATAACAGTAAAACATTTGTCATAATTTAGACAAACACGTCAAATATAACGACATGTGGTTTCTATTAATAAAATGAAAATACCAATTATCTCCCTCTTATTTACTCTAGGCACCTTGTTTAAAAATTAGAAAATCCAAGAAATGATCCCTATACGGTGAGATGGTGGCGCATTAAATATCGTACTAGGTAAATTTGGTGCAGCGGCACCGCCGCACCCGTGTGGTAGAATTTAAATTTGAAATTGTCAACTTTTAAAAATTGCGTATATTTGAGGATCATTCGAATGCAAAGAGTGTTTGTGTTTGCAAATTGTGTAGGTTTTGAAAATTTGTCAAGTTGGAAAGTAACGTGGATTTTATTTATTTTCACGTTAGTAATATGGTTAGTTTTGCAAAGCAGCTGAAATTTGTGAACATTCAAATTTGTTTGCCGTGCTATGACGATAGGATTGAAATTTGAAAATAGACTTGGATAATGTCGGAATGCAAGGAAAGCATATTGTTAAAAAAATTCAGATCCCGAAGTTAGTTCGGAAGATTTGGAAGACATTTGAAAGCTTCGAATAGCCAAATTTGAAAGTTGAATTTTGTTGGTGTAAATTTTCCGGGGCTGCGCCCGTGCGATTAAATTCAAATTTGGAAAATATTCTTGTATTAAAGGTGTGGAAATTTGGAAATCATTGAAATGCAAAGAGAACGTACGTTCGGAAAATTGTTCAAATTTCAAAAAATGTCTATCGGTAAAATTAAAATTTGGAAAAATATCCTTTTTTAGAGAGTGTGGAAATTTGGAAAAGTATTGATTTTATATTAGATGTTTAATTTATCTCAATAATTAGAGGAAGTAGTTTGAATTTTTATCGTGGTACTTACAGTTTTGGAATATTCAAATTTAATTTTTTTATCATGTGACATGAGTAGTCACCATTTATTTTTTTTGTAGCCACTTTATTGATTTATTGTATTGTCGCCGTGGGTATATTTAAATTTAAATTTATGAATTTTACAGCATTTAATTTGAATTTTTATCGTGGTACTTACAGTTTTGGAATATTCAAATTTGAATTTTTTATCGTGTGACATGAGTAGTACCATTTTTTTTTGTAACTACTTTATCGATTTTTTGTATTGTCGCAGTGGGTATATTTAAATTTAAATTTATGGATTTTACAGAATTTAACAGGGAAAAAAATGGAAAATGGAAAAAATCTGACATGTGGGGCCTCTGGGACGTCGTGATGACGTCACAGGGCCAGAACTGGCCGGAGGCTCCTGCGGCGGGGCGGAGCTCGCCGGCGGCCGCTCCGGCGTGCGGACGGCGCGTCGGCGGCGATTCCCGCGCGCGGGCGGCGTGTCGGCGGCGAATCCGCGGCGAGGAGGCGTAGACGACGACGGCGTAGCGTCTGGAGGCCGTAGATCTGTGCGGGGAGGACCGTGCCGGCGGCGGAGCGCGTCGGCGGCCGCGGCGATGTCGCCGCCGCGCGCGCGAGAGAGAGGATAGGAGGGGGAAGGGGAATTGTCTGTTTTTTTGTGGAAAGGTCCTCGGGTTTTACGTCAATTGCTTTTCGGTCCTTCTCTGAAGGGAAGTGTCGGTCGCGGAATGTTTTAATGGAAACGCAGGGTTTTTTTTGGAATAGCGTCACGCGCAAGGTATGGGGCCGTCCGATGGACGATCAACGGCGCGGAAGCGTGCTCACACTGTAGAAGTGCGATATTGTTCTTAGAACAGTGGCCACGCGACGCGGCCCAATCTGGGCCGTCCGTTTCGCGGTCGGACGGCGCTAAAAAGGAGGCGACGTGGAAGGGTGGAGTGGAGGGCTGACCAGGTTCTCTTTGATATATTGATAGATATATATATAGTATAGAGATAGATTATATGTAGGGACTTCCGAAAAAAATTCAAAAAAAAAAATCCAAAAAAAAAAGTTACTGTAGAAGTGAGGGTACTGTTCATAGCACAGTGCCGATGACGTGGCACCATGAGAGGAAGGCTAAAAGGGTACACTTTGATATATAGTAATATGTACAAGTATGAAATAAGCACATAGTGCTGATCATATTTGTCTATCCTTATTCTGGACGGTAAAAAAGACAATGTTTTGTGATGACAAAGAGTCAAAAACCTTGAGTAGATGAGCTTGAGCGAATATTACACCTTGGAGCGCATATCTCTTCCTGCGACAGCAAGTGTTTGTCCATACCTCCCTCGTTGGCCTGTGCTCAGCTAGGATGGTCGCCATGGTGGCTGTCGTGGCGGAGCTTGTTGTCGCGGGAGTCGGATAGATGGACGATGGTAAACTGGGGGTAGCCAGCTGGGGACGTCGTTCATGTCAAAGAGCACGTCTACAGGACGCCGCTCAGCTACTGCCTACACGCTGCGGCCTCGCAAAAAACATGATTCCTTGTGCCTTCCGAGTTTCCGACCACCCCACCGGACTTCATCTCCTCCACGCCGCCAGAATCTCGAATACTTGTGCCCCGTTCAGCCCTAGTTTCCAAGCGTGGAAGACGGAGCTCGCATGTGGTCAGGTAGATGGAGACGTACGATGCTAGCCGGCCGGAGTTTGAGAAGACGGTTTCGATTCGCTCGGCTTATGGCACCTCCAGTCCTCCACTCAATTCCTTCAGTTGAGGCGCGGACGTGTTCGGGGAGGTGCATATGTCCTTGGCGGCTCTAGCTAGGGGATGACGGCCGATCGAGACGCCGGCTAGGGCTACACGAGCTCTCCACGGAGACAGTTTGTCGTCTCGTAGGGAAGGGGAATAGCACGAACAGATATACGTCGTTGCGCTTCCAAGAGAGAGTAATTTTATCGCGTTGGTCGCGGGATTGACTGGGAATCGGTTTCTTCTTATCTCACGTCACATTGCCTCGTGTGACCTTGGCTCGACCGGGCTGTGATCAGAAACCACGCAACGTACTTGGAAACAATTGGTGCGAAGTACTGAAACCAAACGACCGAGACGACGACGTTGGAAACGAAGCCACGGAAGGCTTAGATCAATGAACCGTTATTTTAACTTACCGGTGGCATAGGTGGGTAATTATTTACAACTTCAGGGGCAAATCAGATGACCTACCAAACCAAACGGCGGAAGACTTAACGCTTTTATTATTAGGTATAGATAGACCCGCTGCCGAGGTGGTGCCGTGTGGGTAAGGTGATGCGCGGGTGTGTGTATGGTTGCGCTTTGTTTTCTGGCTTGGACGTTGGACCTTGGTTTCCGTGTCTTGGATGCTTCTGTGGACCCCATCAAACTCCTTCGTCAACGTGTCAGATGCTTCGCTCAACAGAAGAAAAAAACGTGTCGGATGCTGCTGCGGAGGTCTTTGTCTTTTTTTTTTTTGACATGACACATATTTCAAATTTTGTTCGCGATTCTTACAAACTTTTGCGTGTCAAACGGAACATAGAGGCCTCTCGTTCCGGGAAGATAACGGTGACAGCAACGAATTTCGTTGTCCACTTGTTAGTAATTTTCGCCATGCATTTGATTTGGACAATGGAGGAAGGATCCGAAACCGCCGGTGTGGATCCTGACCGGAATCAGCGTACTGACCAACATGACCCAACTACTCGTACCAAACATGCATGGACTCGGCCTCGGTCGTCATATAAAGTACTCAACGCTCCGGTCCACCGGATAGATCAGCACGCCTACGTACTTGACTACTCGTGCTCGCACAACGCGTAAGCAAGGACGCCGTCGGAGTACTCTAGTTTTTTCTATCCGAGACACGGCATTGCATGCATGTTACTAGCTAGTAATTGTGCACGTGCAATGCACGTGTTAACTAATGCAACTTAAATCATGAATACTGAAAACCAAACAAATATAAAACTTAAATCTTGGACTCTTACACCGTTAGATCAGCACGTCTACGTACTCGCGCTCACGCAACGCGTAATCTAAGCAAGGGTCGACCTTTCATGCACTCGGCCGTGTCCGTAACAATTTTTTCTAACTGAGACACAACATTGCATGCCAAGGGTTTGATGCGTTTGTTTTCTTATATATGCGCACACAACGTCAACTCAGTCAATAGTCTCGAAAGAAAACTCAGTCAGTGGTGTTAAATATAAAGCCTAGCCCTTTCCATCAGTTCGGATTTTTAGAATAATTAGCTAGTGCACCTGTTCAATATGGTATCAGAGCCAAGAGGTCTCAAGTCAAGACCCGACCAACGCACTATTTATCTAAAAATAGTTGCATTTGTCATCGATCCCACGTCCGAGGGTCTTCCTGAACGTCACAGCCTAGGTGTGAGGGGAATGTTAAATATAAAGATAAAGCCTAGCCCTTTCCATCAGTTCGGACTTTCGAAATAATTGGCTAGTGCATCTGTTCAATAAGTGGAACTTCATCAACCGTGGATCATGTTCTGTTTATTACTATTCCCTCCGTTTTTAGACATAAGCCTTTTTTAGCCTTTTCTTAATTCGTACGTATCTAAACGTATTTTTTTAGTGGGCAGTTCACTCATTGTGCTTCGTATTTGGTACGTATTGGAATGTCTAAACCATCCTATATTATGATTATGGAATAGGGGAAGTATATATCTGGTAGCTTCCCGGATCTTTAACTACGCACACACTCAATGAAACATGTTGTTTATCCGTGGTTTAGCAAAATACCACACTTTATTGATTTATTTAACAAAGCACACTAGATAACAATAAAAAGCAATTACTAAAATATTTATAATAAAACCAAAAGTTATAACATGGTAGATGTTTAGAGAAAACTATGCCAAAGCCGAGAGAGCGGGAAGACACAGATTGGGCCAAGATAGTTGCTACATCTCCCGCTTAGCAACATGTCAATTCCTATATGCCGCCCTGAAGGATTTTGCAGCGGGCAGGCCCATTTAAGAAGTTTGTTTTTCTTTTTTATATGTTTTCTTTTTTACCCTTTTTTAGTCTTTCTTTTTTCATCTTTTTATTACTCTCTTTGTCCCAAAATAATTGTCTCAGATTTGGTGAAAAGTAGATGTATTAAGACATGAAACATGTCTAGATATATCCATTTTTAGACAAATCTGAGGGAGTATTATTAGGATAGTATAAAAATATTGAGGGAGTACTTATTTTGGGACGGAGGGAGTATTGTTTTGTAAAATATCTAGATTAATAAAATGTTTAGATTCAAAATTATTAAGATATAAAAATGTTCAGATTTAAAAAGTGTAAAAGGAAAGTTATATATTTTTTCACTTTTGATGATTTTTAAAAATGTTCAGATTTCTAAAATACCCTTAGGTGAAAAAATTTGATTAGAAAATGTTTAGAATAAAAAATGTTCAGATTCGAAAAACGTAAAAAATAAAAAATTATCTCTTTTAAAGGGCCGTATTTTTGGAACGGCATATGTAGCTACTATATTACTTAAAGCGGTGCAACTCCCCCGCGCCGCAAAGGGTGGTATATAGGAGCGCAAAAATGGGCTCATATGGGCCAAAGAGGTGGATAGGTTACTAGGCCGGATCATTCCACGAAGCGCAACCTAGGCCCTTTTGCTCCGGAACTAGCACCTCTGGCGCAGAGTACATCACTGCTAGTCTGCTCTGAACTTCTAACAGAACAGGAGAGGCTTCAGACTTGATTTCACCACTTAAAACAAGATGTAATATAATCAGGAGCACGAAATGGATTCTCCATCTAAAAACTAGAAATAAGTTGCATAGCTGGACGAGTCAGTGACATAGATGTCGATGGTATCCTCACGAGATGATCCAGGTGAGGTGAGGTAACCAGCTCCAAACCAAAGCTAGCTAGTACTCCTGGTGGTAGCATATAAACTCGTCAAGTCACACTCGCGTCCACTCGCCATGAATCGCGTAATTACAACTGGTGTAGTAATTGAAACGCAACCTGCCAAGCAATTGGCCATCGCTACCACTAAGCATTTACACGCCATGGACTGTACTGTACAAGCTCACGCAACGCAACGGCAAGTCGGCAAAGCATAGGTCATGACTCGGCCATGACACACAGCGTCGCACTAAATTTGCAGGCTTGCAGTCACGATCCTATCAGACAAGCTCCAGAAAAGAAATGAGCCATCCTGGAGCTCGGTCGCCGTTCCGCGAGCGGCGAGCGTGGGAGGCGCAGGAGCTCGCCGTCTGGCACCTAGAGCCGCTGGCCCCGTCCAGAATCTCATGTGCAGATCAGCCGGCTCACTGGTGCGGCGCTCGCCGCCAGATCGGCACGCGTGCTGCCGGAAAAAGCGTCTGGCGCCTGTGCCGCGAGCGATGCAGTGTTGTGCCTCGCCGTGTGCATCGGCCGGTGCGGCGCCGTGCTGCTGCTGGCGATGCGTACATTTCTGTTGTTGTTTGCCTCGTTGTTCTTGCGTGGCCTACTTCTTTCTCGATATTTTTTTTAAAAAATTCTTCATAAATTCGCCTAATATTGCGCAAATCTGGTCATTTACGCTGTCGGTTTCCCCGAAAGAGACAAGGCCGTCTAGCTTACGCCGAGGACGATAGGTCCGCGTTGACGGGCCAGTCGGCAGCGGCAGGTTCATATCGTTGTAGAGGAAAACGATAGGTACTAATCTTGCACATGTTTAATGCAATTCGCGTGAACACGACGGCCACAGCACCTATCGCCTCAGAGGAGAGCGAAAGGGCCTATCGCTTTTACGTCAGGTGAAATACTTTTTTTACTAACACTCCTCTCCCGTTATTTCTTCCCGCTTTGGTAAAGCCGACCAGCCCTCTCAGCGTGGGCCAAGACCCGCCATTTGCTCCGCCATTTTCTCCTGCCACCGTTTCCCGCCATTTTCTTCTAGTTCTATACAATCTCCTCCTCGCTGTGGTGGGTAAGTAGTCCAGTGTATTCACTCGAAGACATCTGATTTTCCTTTAAATCATAGTTTTCATCCTAGTATGACCGAACGTCTTTTGTGGTGTGCCGGCGAGTTCAAGTAGACAATATGCTAGTTCCATTTCGAGAAACTTCTCAGTGGTGACACCCTCCTCACTGAGCTGGGGGCGGCATTATGTAGGCGGCCATCAAGGACCCTGAGGAAATACGTTAAGAACTTCTCAAGTTGCATGGAAGGTGGAAGAAGCAAAAATATAATAGTGAATCTTCGTGGAGCTATGCACAAAAAAAATCTTTTCTTGTGGATGGACGAGAGCGACGACGATGACGACATCTTCATGCCGAGCAGCACGGCCAAGATAGCTGCATCGTCGAAGGGTAAGAGTACTGCATCGATGCAGGAAGACGGAAGATGACTTCATGTAGTTAGATTATCTTACTTTTAGCTGAAGTTTAGAATTTCGGTCCTAGCGTTTTAATTTAAATTGTAGTGTTGCTAGTACCGATGTATCTTCATTTTATTTCAGTTGTATCTTAATTTTATATTGCCGTGTAATTTGAAATGTTTGTTTAATAACAATGCGAAATAATTGTACCGATGTATCTCCACCGCGGCACCGCACCATTGCTCCAAACATAGTAATATTTCTAATGGTAGATCTAAATAAGTCTCATCCAGATACAGATAAATAAGTAAGTCTCATACATAGAGAGATAACTCGGCCAGCTCTATGAGGTCGGGTCTCCCTCTCTCCGCCGACGAGGACCAGAAGGTGAGAACCGAGGGCCCGGTGGATGTCAAGACCGATCAGGATGCTGGTACTGCTGCTCGTAGATCTCCGGCTGTGTGTTCTGTGTGGGCTGCGGTGGTGGAGTCAAGTACGGGCCTTCATAGTTAGGCTTTGGCATACCCGCTAAAAAAAAAGAGTACGGGCCTTCATAGTTAGGCTGGAGTCTGGACTATGTGCTAATATTTGCGCAATATTAGTCGAATTTATGGAAAAAATATTTAAAATTTTCTTTCTTTCTCTCTATAATTTTTTTTATGTCAATTCCTTAATCGAACACAGACAGGTGTATTCAATCCATTCAGCTTATGTAAGTTGGCGGCGCAAGTACACTAGATGGATATGTAGGCATATGTAGAATTATCTGATTTGTGTGTGGATCAATTTCATGCAAGTGGCACCATTGGGTGCACCGGACGGACAGACCTGGACATACCCATAAACACATCAAAATGGACACTTCATATCGGATTTAGGGTGACCCGTTGGAGATATTCTAAATGCATGCTAGGACATACTGTTAGATATTTTAATGATCTAGGCTTGGTTGCTAAGGCAACTCTAAGTCAAAATGACGGCTGCTAAAGTCCACTGTTGCGGCTGCTACAGTGCGACGTTTTAATGTGCCCTGACCGGAGGCAAAAGCCAACAAAATTAGTGATGTTCCCCTGGTGTGTTGTGTTAATATAAAAGGAGAGAGAACTCTGGTTCACGCCGCTGCTCTAAGCTAACCCTCGTAATGAAAACTCTCTCAAAGCTACCGATCAAGCAAAAGCACAGAAACACCGGGAAGAACCAGTTCATCTGCTGGTGGTAAGGAAGTAGAACAACAGATCATGTCAGCATCACAAGATCAAGGTAACATGCTAATCTTCTCCTCGTGTGGCTCAAACTTGAGCTAGTTGATCCTAGAGGACTCAACAATGGTATTAGAGCACCTAGCTCTTAAGTTTGAGTCTCCTGATGCTAAAGTTCATGTTCGAGCATAGCTTTTCTTCCTGGTTATCATGATTAAGTTTCGTTTTAGCCCTGTTTTCTTAAGTAACAGCCCTAAAAGTACTAAAGTGAACCTAGGGTTTTCGGTTTTAAGCACATATGAAGGGGATTAAGGCAGTTTCTTGCAAATCCTGATGATTCCCCCATTTCCAGAAACCCTAGAGTTCAAATCCCTTATGTTTCCCCTTCAAAATTAAGTTATGATTTTGGTTTAAGCATGAATTTAAAGGGGAATGAATATATCATGATTTCTTAAGCAGTTCTTCCCAATTCTGAAACCCTAAGTTATGAAATTCCCCAATTCGGAGGAACCCTAACCCTAATTCTAATGATTATGGTGGCGGATGTTTACCTTATGGGCCTCGTCGTCGTCGCTGGCCACGGCGGCGTCGGAGCCATCTCCTTATGCCGGCGGGTGTGCTTGGGTTTGTACCCGAGCGACCTCGCCGTCCGCCTCACCGGACCGTGGCGATGCTTCCTCGCGCGCTTGTCGCCGTTGGAGCTCGCTGCGGTGCCGGACCTTGCGCTGGTCGTCGATGCCGACGCGGGGACGCCCACTCGTGCACCGTCGCCGCGCAAATGGCGCCGCCCAGAACCGCTCGACGGAGCTGCGCGCAGCCAAAGGTGCACGCAATTCCGGCGAGAGGGTCTGAACGACGCCGAAGCCTTCTTCCTTGGTCGCGCGGTGCTCGCCGCCGTCGCTCTCTCTCCGGTCGCGCTCGTCGCTGTCGGGAGCAGAGAAGAGGAAGGGAAGGGGGCGAATGGGGCTAGGGTTTGGCGGGGGCGGCGGCGTAGGGGTGGCGTGTTGGGCTTGTTCCAGACGCGACCGCCCTCGACCATCGGATCAGTATCCGACGGCTCGCAACGCTCCTGGTGCTATAATGGCCAGAGGCGCAGGAGGGGATCAGGGGGAGTAAACGCTCGGCTGGGCCTAATTCGGCCCAGTTCGACGGAATAATTATGTCGAGAAAAAAGGGCTCAAATTAATAACGTTCAGGGCTAATATTTCTGCATAGATTATAATTGCTCATTTTTTATTCTTAGTTATATTTTTATTTGTCAAGTTCGATTATTATTTATGAATTACGGTGATTTTTATCACTATGATTATTATGTTATAATGTTTTCGCTGCGAAATAATGTTTAATGGATCCTCAAATAAAGTGTGGTTTTTATGCTTTGTCATTCTGACCAAAGTTGTTTGACGGGTATTTAAACCGCAAAATTCTTTTATTGACTCGTTTCACTTCTGGCCAAAGCTGATGTGAACCGGGTTAGTAGAAGGAAATTAATGAATGAGGATTATTAATGTGTGGCTTTTATTTATCAATTTAGCCAAAGCTAATTGATGAATATTTGTCCACAAAATTTTGTTGTTCATTTTCATCTCTGACCAAAGCTGTTTTGAATTTGATCAATAGAATTTAATGATGATTATGATGATGCTTACTAAAACATTTTGAATTTTTCTTTTGCAGAAACTAATGTCTCTAATATTGCTGGAATGCTTAATGGCATAGAACAGCTTAATGGTAGCAATTATGCTACATAGAAGGAGAAGCTTGAGATCACGATGGCTGATACGTCTCAAACGTATCTATAATTTTTGATGTTCCATGCTTGTTTTATACCAATTGCTACATGTTTTACATACACTTCATACCATTATTATGCATTTTCTGAGACTAACCTATTAACAAGATGCCACAGTGTCAGTTCCTGTTTTCTGCTGTTTTTGTATTCTAGAAAAGCTAGTCTGGAAATATTCTCGGAATTGGACGAAAATTTACGGAGGCCCCTATTTTATCAGAAGACATCTGGAGTCCGAAGGAGAGACGAAGTGGAGCCACGAGGGCTCCACACGTGGGCTCGGCGCGGCCAAGGGCCCACCGGAGCCGAGGGGTGGTGTCGCCTCCTCGTGCACCGCCTCGCGACGCCCTTTGGCCTATATATTGCTCCTACCCCGAAAACCCTAGGAGAATCGATGATTTCCCCAGAAAAGTTCCAGAGCTCCGCCTCCATCCGAAAAGCTAATTCGGGGGACAGAAGTCTCTGTTTCGGCACCTTGCCGGAACGGGGAATTGCCCCGGAGCCATCTCCATCGACGCCACCGCCTCCATCATCGCCGTTGCTGCCTCCCATGATGAGGAGGGAGTAGTTCTCCCTCGGGGCTGAGGGCTCTACCGGTAGCTATGTGGTTTATCTCTCTCTCCCATGGTGTGATCTTTATGTGATCATGAGCTTTGTAATCTAGTTGAATCCATAGATGTTACTCTTCATTATCTTATATGCTACTCAAGTGGTTTTATTAATGTAATCTCCGGAGTCACCTTTGTCCCACGGTGCGAAGTTGACAGTGTGCGCCCCGTGTGTGGCTCTTAGGCTAAAGATAACAGGAATACTTATCATGAGTTATTATTTGCGTTGGATGTCTCTATGAAATTGCGGTGTTTGTCTAGTACTATTTAGGGCGCTCAAGTTGACAGTGTGGGGTTCCCTAGATGGAATGCGACTTTAAGGTGTGCTTTTATAGCCCTACGCGTGGATTGGTGTTCGTTATCCAACGAGAGAATAACTCAGTGTAGCATAGTGAAGAGGAAATATCTATGTATTCAATTATATTATTATTGTTGAGAGTGTCCACTAGTGAAAGTATGATCCCTAGGCCTTGTTTCTAAGCATTGAAACACCGTTTACAACCAGTTCTGCTACATGTTTGCTTGCTGCCATTTTTATTTCAGATTGCAATTACCACTTATAATCATCCATATTACTTGTATTTCACTATCTCTTCGCCGAACTAGTGCACCTATACATCTGACAAGTGTATTAGGTGTGTTGGGGACACAAGAGACTTCTTGTATCTTAATTGCAGGGTTGCTTGAGAGGGATATCTTTGACCTCTACCTCCCTGAGTTCGATAAACCTTGGGTGATTCACTTAAGGGAAACTTGCTGCTGTTCTACAAACCTCTGCACTTGGAGGCCCAACACTGTCTACAAGAATAGAAGCGTGCGTAGACATCAAGCTCTTGCTGCAAGGTAAAAGGTACTCACATCCTCCGTCTACTAAGCTATTTTCTAGCACTTGCCGGGAGTGAGTGCTCGAAGGTATTCTTTAGATCCTGCAATTATATCTTTTTGTTTCTTGTTTTTATTTTACTAGTTAGGCTTAATGGAAAACAACAAAAAATTAGAGATCTTATGAAATTTATCTTGAGTTAGGACATGATGCTTTTGAAGAGAAAATTAAAAAACCTATGGAAATTTGTTTGCATATAGTGTAGCAATGTTATTACTATAAATTTTTGAACACCATTATTGCTAATGCTATGGAAAAGTCTAAGCTTGGGGAAGCTGGTTTTGATGAATATGATTTTTTAGTCCCCGTTTTGAGGAGAAAATTTTCTTTGATGATACTTTGCCTCCAATTTATGATGATTATAATGATAGTGGTATTTTGGTGCCACCTACTATGGAGGATAAAGTTTATTATGATTATACTATGCCTGCAATTTATGATGATTACAATGATGGTTGTGATAGTTTTACTCCCACTATTACTAATGAATTTTATGCTTATGTGGAGAGTAATGATACTTTATGCATGTGGATCATGATAAGAATGCTTTATGTGATAGCTATATTGTTGAGTTTATTCATGATGCCACTGAAAATTATTTTGAGAGAGGAAAGTATGGTTATAGAAATCTTCATGTTACTAAATTTCTTCTCTTTATGATGAAGGTTTTGAGCTTTCTCTTGATTTGCTTTTATTTGCTGGGTACTTTAAGACCTACTGGTCCTTATGAGAGAGGGAGACACGGTTTCATATATCACAATAATATTAAGTCTCTCTCTTTATGTTGAAATTTTGAAGTTGCACTTGTTTTGCCTTCCTATGCTAGTCACTTTGTGCTTTATTGATTTATTTTCTTACAAGATTCCTTTGCATAGGAAGTGGGTTAGACTTAAATGTGTTTGATATTTGCTTCTTGATGCTCTTTCATATTCACTCTTATACATATGAGAGCATCATCAAAATTATCATGCCTAGCTAAAAGGCTTTAAAGAAAAGCGCTTGTGGGAGACAACCCATTTTTTTATTTCTGCTATTTTTTTTTATTTGAGTCAAGGAGTTTGTTTACTTCTGTAGCAACTCCTTTGTATCTTTATTTTCTTGCATTGTTGTGCCAAGAGTAGCCTCTAGGTTAAGATGATGCTAATTTTGATTGCTGCGCAGAAACAGATTTTTGCTGTTCACTGTACGAAATTCCTAAAATCACCAGATTGTTAATTAAATCTGAAAATTTTTGTGCGTAATCTTTATGAATGTCTGAATCTTTCATTAGTTCAAAGTTTTTCGATCTGAGCGTGTAAGTGCCTCGAAAAAATTCGTCTTTGCGGACTGTTCTGTTTTAGACAGATTATGCCTTTTTATTTTGCATTCTCTCTTTTACTAGTGTTGAGTGAAATTCTTTTTTGGGTGGAAGAGCTTCACATAACATCAGTGGCAGTAGCTAATGTTTAAAGTAACAAGTCATATTGCGTCTTTATAGAACATGTGAGTTTTTGATTATGCACTAACCCTCTAATGAGATTTACTTTGAGTTTGGTGTGACGGAAGTTTTCAAGGGTCAAGAGAGAAGGATGATATAATAGGATCAAGAAGAGTGAAGAGCTTAAGCTTGGGGAGGCTCCCATGGATCTCCCCAGCATATTTCAAGAAGACTCAAGCGTCTAAGCTTGGGGATGCCCAAGGCATCCCCTTCTTCATCGGCAAAATTATCAGGTCATCTCTAGTGAAACTATATTTTAATTCTTTCACATCATATGTGCTTTTCTTGGAGCGTCTGTGTGCTTTTATTTTCAGTATTGTACTTTTATTTTCAATAAAGCTTGACTGGACCCTAGCATTCTTGATTGGGAGAGAGACACGCTCCGCTTTTTCATGAGAATACTCCTATTCTTCACTTATATTTGTTGAGTATTCATATCTAGCGCTGTTCAGCTTTTAGCTCTTGTTTTCATGTATCTCTTGTCAGAGCTATTAGCTTTCTTTTAGAAAGTACTCTCTTGCTTCACTTATATTGTTTGGAGAGTTGTTGAAATAAATTGATTGGTGTTTGGTTGGTTCAGAAAATGTTGCATGTGGTAATTGGTATAAGGAAAAACTTGCATAATCTTGTAGATCACTAATTTGGATAACTTGATGCTTGTCAATTGTTTTGAGTTAACAAGTAGATCATGATTAAATTTGTGCATCATGAGTTAAGCCTATTAGTGAAGAACTACCGTAAAGCTTGTTGAAAATTTGGTTTGCATCGGTGGTATCTCTAAGGTCTAGATATTTTCTAATAACAGGGTTTGGTTAACAAGGAAGACGGTATGAAGTCTTATAACGTTTGCAATATGTTTGTCATATAAAACTTGGTGTACGGGTTGATATTCTTGTTTGCTTACATAAACCTTGCTAGCCTAAACTCTGTACTGAGAGGGAATGCTTCTCGTGCATCCAAATCCTTGAGCCAAAATCCATGCCATTTGTGTCCACCATAACTACCTATATGTGGTATTTCCTTGCCACTCCAAGTAAATTTTTCATGTGCTACCTTTAAATTATTCAAAATGTTATTATTCCCTTTTTGTGTCAATGTTTACTAGCTCATGAGGAATTAGTGTGGTTATTCTTTATTCTATTTGTCAAATGGACTTTTACACCTGGACTAGCGGCATATACATCCGCTTATCCTCTAATTTTGCAAAAAGAGCTGGCAACGGGGTGCCCAGTCCCAATTAATTACAACTTTAACCATTAATTCTCTTCACACTTTTGCCCTGATTCATCAGTAAGCAATGACAAACAGTGAAATACCTGCATGTGTAAACCAAAGAGAAAGAGGGATGATCTGCCTTGCTGGTAGAAATAACGTCCTTCATGGGAGCCGCTCTTAAAAGTCCGTTTGACAGGTAGAATACTGTTCTCACCCGCTACCATTCGTTGACAATTAACAAACACCTCTCAAAACTAGATACTCCTCCATGGTATGTGATTGATGGAAGGCACCCGAGGATTCGGTTAGCCATGGCTTGTGTTAGCAAGGTTGGGAGGAGTGTCAAATATTTTATGCAATCTCTATATGCTTTCAAAAACCTAAAAGCTCTAGCACATGACTTAATCCCTGCTTCCCTCTGCGAAGGGCCTTTCTTTTACTTTTATGTTGAGTCAGTTTTCCTATTCTTTCTGTCTTCCACAAGCAAACACTAGTGTCAACTTTGTTACAACATTTATATGCAACGTATTGGACTTGTTATACTACTTTGTGTTGACGATATCCATGAGATAAATATGTTGAAAGTTGAAGCAAATGCTGAAACTTAATTCTTCCTTTGTGTTGATTAAATACCTTTTATTAGAGACTATTGCTTTATGAGTTAACTCTTATGCAAAACTGTTTGATGCTTGTCTCGAAAGTACTATTCATGAAAACGTTTAGCTTGTGTGATTCATTGTTTACTCATTATCTATTTGGTAGCAAACTATAGACCATTGACTTGGATCACTTCATTCATTTACATGTGCCTTACAATATTATATGATCAAGATTATGATGGTAGCATGTCACCTCAAAAATTATTTTGTTTTTATCGTTTACCTACTCGAGGACGAGCAGGAACTAAGCTTGGGGATGCTGATACGTCTCAAACGTATCTATAATTTTTGATGTTCCATGCTTATTTTATACCAATTGCTACATGTTTTACATACACTTCATACATTTTATACATTTTCTGGGACTAACCTATTAACAAGATGCCACAGTGCCAGTTCCTGTTTTCTGCTGTTTTTGTATTCCAGAAAAGCTAGTCTGGAAATATTCTCGGAATTGGACGAAAATTTACGGAGGCCCCTATTTTATCAGAAGACACCTGGAGTCCGAAGGAGAGACGAAGTGGAGCCACGAGGGCCCACACGTGGGCTCGGCGCGGCCAAGGGCCCACCGGCGCCGAGGGGTGGTGTCGCCTCCTCGTGCACCGCCTCGCGACGCCCTTTGGCCTATATATTGCTCCTACCCCGAAAACCCTAAGAATCGACGATTTCCCCAGAAAAGTTCCAGAGCTCCGCCGCCACCAAAACCCTAATTCGGGGGACAGAAGTCTCTGTTTCGGCACCTTGCCGGGACGGGGAATTGCCCCCGGAGCCATCTCCATCGACGCCACCGCCTCCATCATCGCCGTTGCTGCCTCCCATGATGAGGAGGGAGTAGTTCTTCATCGGGGCTGAGGGCTCTACCGGTAGCTATGTGGTTTATCTCTCTCTCCCATGGTGTGATCTTTATGTGATCATGAGCTTTGTAATCTAGTTGAATCCATAGATGTTACTCTTCATTATCTTATATGCTACTCAAGTGGTTTTATTAATGTAATCTCCGGAGTCACCTTTGTCCCACGGTGCGAAGTTGACAGTGTGCGCCCGTGTGTGGCTCTTAGGCTAAAGATAACAGGAATACTTATCATGAGTTATTATTTGCGTTGGATGTCTCTATGAAATTGCGGTGTTTGTCTAGTACTATTTAGGGCGCTCAAGTTGACAGTGTGGGGTTCCCTAGATGTGGAATGCGACTTTAAGGTGTGCTTTATAGCCCTACGCAGTGGATTGGTGTTCGTTATCCAACGAGAGAATAACTCAGAGTAGCATAGTGAAGAGGAAATATCTATGTATTCAATTATATTATTATTGTTGAGAGTGTCCACTAGTGAAAGTATGATCCCTAGGCCTTGTTTCTAAGCATTGAAACACCGTTTACAACAGTTCTGCTACATGTTTGCTTGCTGCCATTTTTATTTCAGATTGCAATTACCACTTATAATCATCCATATTACTTGTATTTCATATCTCTTCGCCGAACTAGTGCACCTATACATCTGACAAGTGTATTAGGTGTGTTGGGGACACAAGAGACTTCTTGTATCTTAATTGCAGGGTTGCTTGAGAGGGATATCTTTGACCTCTACCTCTCTAAGTTCGATAAACCTTGGGTGATTCACTTAAGGGAAACTTGCTGCTGTTCTACAAACCTCTGCACTTGGAGGCCCAACACTGTCTACAAGAATAGAAGCGTGCATAGACATCAATGACCTTACTTAATATTGATTATGCTCTCCTTAATGATCCTCCTGAGGCACCTAAAGAAAATAATGAAAATTATGATGGCCTCAAGAAGGAATATGATGTTATGAAGGCTAAGTGGGATGACTCTAATCGCAAGTGCCTTATGATGATAAAGGGCACCATTACATAGAGTATGAGGGAGCCCTTCCTGACTGTGAAACAGCTAAAGGGTACTTTGCAAAAATTGAGCATCAGCTTAAAGGTTCTTCTAAAGTTTATGCAACAAGTCTTATCAGAAGACTAATTGATGAAAAATATGATCCCACTGGAAGACTTCGAGAGCATATTATGAAGAAGTGCAACATGGCTGCCAAACTTAAGTCTGTGGAGATGGAAATTTCTAATGGTTTCCTCATCCATTTTATCATGTCATCTTTGCCTCATGAATTTTATCCATTTATGATCAACTATAATGCAATGGATGTAAAATGGGAGATTGATGAAATGATGGCGCGATGTGTGCAAGAAGAAGAAAGGCTTAAAGCTGACAAAATTGAGCATATTAATCAGTTCACGCATTCACAAAAGAAAGGTTATAAAAAAAATTGTGAATGATTATATGAAGCCTAAGCCTAATAAGTTTAAAGGAAGAGGCCAATCTTCAAAAAGTTCTCAGCAAAAGAAGCCTGAAAAAACACCTAATGTGGAAGGAAGTAATGCTGATGCTTGCCACTTCTGTGGAATAGGTGGGCATAGGCGAAAGGATTGCTTTGGCTTCAAGAGATTGCTCAAAGATAAAGGTACTGATGTTATTACTTTTGTTGAAGAATCCCTTTATGCTAATTATGCCACCAATACTTGGTGGATTGATTCAGGTGCAACAATTCATACTGCAAATTCGTTGCAGGGATTCAATATGAGGAGGACCCTAAAAAGAGGGGAAAGAACAATTAGAGTTGCTAATGGTGTTGATGTGCTGAGGCGCTTGGAGATTTCACTCTCATACTCCATGGCGGTTTAAAGCTTTAGCTGAATAATGTTCTCTATGTACCCTCGATGAAACGGAACTTAGTTTCAGTTTCATGTTTAGATGATGATGGTTATGAGTGTCACTTTGGGAATAAGCAATGTATAATTATGTATGACAATAATAATGTTGGTCTTGCCTGCCGACAAGGCAAGCTTTATGTAATTTCCCTCTGTGATGATATAAATAACGTGGGTTCTACCTCAAATATAAATGTCGGTACCAAACGTAAACATAATGATAATGAGACTTCTTCGAAATTATGGCACTATCGTTTAGGCCATATTTCGAGGGGGAGAATTGAGCGTCTCATTAAAGATCAAGTTCTTCCTTCTCTTGATTTTTCAGATGCGGATGTTGATCATTGTATCGACTGCATCAAAGGAAAATATGCCAAGAAAATTAAGAAAGGTGCAAACCGAAGCACGGGAGTTCTGGAATTAATTTATACGGATATATGTGGTCCGTTTAATGTGAGATCAGTGGATGGTTTTAATTCATTCATAACGTTCACCGATAATTTCTCCCGTTTTGGATATATTTATCCTATCAAGGAAAGATCAGAGGCATTAGACAAGTTCAAGATTTTCAAAGTTGAGGTTGAAAATCAAAGTAATAAAAGGATTAAAGTTGTAAGATCTGATCGTGGTGGTGAATACTACGGCAGACATACTTCTTATGGCCAAATTCCTGGACCGTTCGCGAAATTCTTACAGGAAAATGGCATTGTAGCCTAGTACTCAGCACCGGGCGAACCCTAGCAAAACGGTGTGGCTGAAAGGAGAAATCGCACACTTATGGATATGGTGTAGAGTATGTTAAGCCACTCCACTCTGCCGGTGAATTTATGGATGGAAGCCCTTAAGACAGCAGCACATATTCTTAATAGGATTCCTAGTAAATCAGTGCCCAAAACACCGTACGAATTATGGACTGGCAAGAAGCCAACCCTGAATTATTTTCATGTATGGGGCTGTCCTGCTGAAGTAAGGATTTTTAGTCCAGTTATGGGAAAATTAGACCCCAAGACAGTCAGTTGCCATTTTATTGGTTATCCTGACAAATCTAAAGCATATCGATTTTATTGTCCAAATCAGGCAACTAAGTTTGTTGAAACAAGACACGCTATGTTCTTGGAAAGTGATGTGATGAGGGGGAGCATAACACCTCGGGAAATAATTTTGGAGGAAAAACGGATATATGTCCCGGCTCCAATTATTCAAGAACCAGTTTTCCCGGTGTCTGCTAATACTGCACCTCCTATTAATGTTGTACCTGCTGAGACTCCTGTGACTATTTCAGATGTCACACCTGATGATACTTCTATTGAAGATACTCAGCAGCAAATTCTTGATGATGTTCCAAATAATGAACCTCTCAGAAGGTCACAGTGGGCTAGAAAGCCTGCTATTCCTGATGATTATTTCACTCATATGAGTGATGATATGAATGAGTCAGTGTTGGATAATGATCCCACCTCATTTAAAGAAGCTATGCAAAGTGAATATTCATCTGAATGGCTTAATGCTATGAAAGATGAAATGAAGTCCATGAGCACTAATGATGTATGGGACTTAGTAGAAATTCCCAAAGGAGCCAAAATAGTTGGAAGTAAATGGGTCTATAAGACCAAACGTGACTCCAAGGGTGATATCGAAAGGTTCAAAGCCAGGCTTGTGGCAAAAGGTTTCACTCAAAGAGAAGGGATTGATTATAATGAAACATTTTCACCTGTCTCTTTCAAGGATTCATTCAGAATAATTATGGCACTTGTGGCTCATTATGATTTAGAGCTGCACCAGATGGATGTCAAAACGACATTCCTAAATGGTGACTTACATCAAGATGTATACATGGCACAACCGGAAGGTTTTGTTGTGGAAGGAAATGAACATTTGGGATGTCATCTTAAGAAATCCATCTATGGCTTGAAGCAAGCATCAAGAGAGTGGTATCTCAAGTTTGATCAAGTCATAAGTAAATTTGGTTTTAAGGAAAATAAAGTGGACAATTGTGTTTATGTTAAGTTCAGGGGGACTAAGTTTATCTTCCTGATATTATATGTTGATGACATACTCTTGGCCAGCAGTGATATGAATATGCTGATGGAGACCAATAGGTTCCTGTCTTCTAAGTTCGATATGAAATATCTCGGTGAAGCAGCTTATGTTTTAGGAATTGAAATTCAGCGAGATAGATCCAGAGGGATCTTGGGGATATGTCAGAGAGCATATATTGAGAAGGTACTGAAAAAGTACGACATGCATAGTGCTCAGCCTCGCCTGCTCCTATTGTTAAGGGCGATAAATTTGGGACTTTTCAGTGCCCAAGAAATAATTATGAATCTGCGCAGATGAAGGCAATTCCTTATGCCACAATTGTTGGAAGAATTATGTATGCACAAGTGTGCACTCGCCCTGATTTAGCATTCGTGATCGGGATGCTTGGCAGATATCAGTCTAATCCAGGCCGGGATCACTGGAAGGCTGCTAAGAAAGTCTTACGTTATTTGCAAGGTACTAAAAGCCTCATGCTTACTTATGAGAAATCTGATAACCTTGAGGTGGTGGGTTATTCAGATGCTGATTTTGCGGGGTGTGTCGACACTAAGAAATCCACGTCATGTTATATTTTCACCCTTGCAAAAGGAGCTATATCGTGGAAAAGCTCCAAACAAACTGTCACTGCATCGTCGATAATGCAGGCAGAATTTGTGGCATGTTATGAGGCTATCGGGCAGGCGGTATGGCTGAAGAATTTTGTCCCGGTACTGAGAGTGATTGACAGTATTTCCAGGCCTCTCTACTGCGATAATCAACCCGCAGTGATTTATTCGAGTAACAACAAGTCAAGTGGTGCTGCCAAACACATTGACATCAATTATCATGTTGTGAAAGATAGAATCCAGGATCAGACAATAAATGTTAAGTACATTAGTACTAAGTTGATGTTAGCGGATCCGCTCACAAAAGGCTTACCACCCAATGTTTTTAGAGAGCATGTTGCCGGCATGAGTTTGGTTGAAAGCTTTTAATCCTGGAAAAGTTGGAACATTATGGCACTATCTCCCCAAAAAGGTTCGTTTTGAGATCAAATGGGAACCATAGTCATTTGGTTCAGCAGTACTTAATTGAATGTTGTAATTTATTGGCTTGGTTTACCATTTTATCAAAAGACGAATCTGTAATGTTTATGATGTTTATGTAAAATTATGTAAATGAAGCTAATGAATAGAGTTTATGGAGCTCATAAATTAAAGAAGTTTCATTTGATATGAAGTGATGTACTATAGTCACTGGATTAAATGGTACCTAATAGACCATTATAATCTTTTCGTCTTAGTGCATTATTTTGTTGAAAAATGAGCTTATAAAGTTCAGCCTTACGATCAAGGGGGAGAATGTTGGATATTTTAATGATCTAGGCTTGGTTGCTAAGGCAACTCCTAAGTCAAAATGACAGCTGCTAAAGTCCACTGTTGCGGCTGCTACAGTGCGACGTTTTATTGTGCCCCGATCGGAGGCAAAATCCAACAAAATTAGTGCTGGTTCCCTGGTGTGCTGTGCTAATATAAAAGGAGAGAGAACTCTGGTTCACGCCGCTGCTCTAAGCTAACCCTCGTAACGAAAACTCTCTCAAAGCTACCGATCAAGCAAAAGCATAGAAACACCGGGAAGAACCAGTTCATCCACCAGATCATCTGCTGGTGGTAAGGAAGTAGAACAACAGATCATGTCAGCATCACAAAATCAAGGTAACCTGCTAATCTTCTCCTCTTGTGGCTCAAACTTGAGCTAGTTGATCCTAGAGGACTCAAAACATACTACATAATGTACAAAGAAAGTCATCCGCCATTCATATAGGAGGCTAACCAGAAGGAATGAAACATGGGGCAACATCTGCTCGGGTCGGCCGGCGATGGAGAGACAGAGGCTCATTTGCAAGAGCAAGACGCTGGACGTGGAGACGGTGGGGTTCACCATGGATTTTTCCAAGCGAAATTTTTGCCAGAAACGGAATAACTGTTGTGTCGCGCTAGAATTTCTTAAACATTGGGACGGTTCATACAACCAGCGAAACACACCTACTGCGCCTGAAACTATTTATAAAGGCTTGGATGTTAACCTATACAAAAAATGCAATCACGTTTGGATCCTAGGCTATGGCCCACCTAGCCTTGCTAGGCCAGCCTAAGCGTTTGGTACAGCCGAGATAATCGGGCTTTTGAGGGCAAGCTAGCCCTGATGGGCAAGGAAAATGTTCCGCGCAGGGGCAAGCCAATTTGTCTCGCTCTCGACGGCAAGATTTTCTCATGAACTATAGCTGGGCTAGACTAGGTGGAGCAATAGAACCAAACGTTCACTTAAAGAATTGTTTCACGGTATAAGCTCAGCCGCAGGAGCAGATTAATCTCTAAATTCAAATGCTAATATACGCTTTTTCCAACGCTTGCCTAGTGAAGCAATCTGGAGGCGATCGCATCTAACCCTCGGAGGCCAGCGCCTTCGCCGCTGGTTCCCCTGCCCTCTGCCGGCCGCTAAGGCAGCAGGGTGGTGGGGGAACCTCGGATCCGTGTGTCTGGTTTTGTGCGGTTTTCGAGTTCTTCGTCTCCGGTGAAGGGCAACCGACGACGATGACAATAAAGATCCTTCAGCCCGCCCTTGATTGATCTTCTTCCCCTAACGAGCTTCGACGGGCTGAAGTTTGGAGTCGATCGTCGGGCATTAGGTCTAGCTTGATAAGTGTCTGTCTACGCCGCGTCGTTCCGTGGAGGGATGATGTCGCAGCGTATTGATGCTCTCAAGTTCTGTCTCCGCCTAATGAGGCTCAGCCAGGTATGGCTTCATCGGAGAATTTGCGAGTTTGGTGTCCCTAATCTCCTCCTAGCCGGAGCTGGGATTATCTCCTGGGCTATCTCGGTACTAGCTTTTACGGGACGACTATCTCTTGAGATCGTGGTCGCTGACATTTCTGGTCTATGTCAATGACTTTCTGGCCGCTGCTTATACAAGCGTCTGTGTTTTTTCAACCTTTGTCCGACATGAGCTTCGCTATGCGGAGGCTCAGAGGCGACATCGAATTTTTTTCACGGTGCGCCATCGAGGGATGCGGAAGAAAAATGGTGCTGAACTTTTCAAAAATATGTGTCTTATTTCTTTTTATTGTAAGGATGATCTTGTAAGGGCTGGTTTCTGATATTAGATGGGCTTAGTCCTTTTCTGCAAAGAAAAAATCTTCTTCATTTTCGTGGAATGCTATATGTGGCGAGAAAGCGCCAGAATTTGTTAGACATAATGAAAACCAGTGGGACGATTCATGCGTAAATCGTAAATCCTATATCTTGAGCGTGGACCACGGGCGAGGTGCTGCGTTCCAAGGGGTGACACACCGGCAGCCTGATGCTCGATCGGTGGTACACCGGCTGCCTGAGTGCCATGCGGTACATGACAGCGTGTAGATTGGAGTTGATGGCGACGTTGTTGGTGATGTCCTAGTCAATGACGGAGAAAACGTACCGATGTTGGACACCGTGTGGACGAGAGTGATCGGACTGCATGGATGACCCTGTGCGGCGCATCCAGCCCTGCCGCATGGTTTAAAAACAAGAGATAGTCGGTGCAGAGTCAACGCCGATGTTGGAGCATATGCGTGGGGAGTCGACGGGCAGTGTGGGTTACGCAATCCGACCGATGATTGATCGGCAAACCAAAAAAGAAGAGCTTCCCATGGGACCGGTAGAGATAGAAAACCCGATCTAGAGATTGGAAAATAAAGTTATCAGGGGAGCTGTTCACTTGATCGGCAGACGAACCCTACTACGGGTCGCGCGGCTCTCGAAGGAGATCACGGAGACGAGTATACCATGTGAAGGAATAGATTTGGCGTAGTACGTTGGATGTTCATTGAACCTCTGAGACGAGTATATATAGAGTTACAAAGATTCAATTTGAAGAACAAGACACTTATGACCAAATCATATCTCTATCATATCTTTCGATAACTGAATATACCATGGTAACCATACTCTAACACACAATCATCATATATAGTAAAAAAGTGTTTATCTGAAGAGGACCGTGTCTGACGCTCCTCCAAATTAAGGATGATAAAGCTATTTACTACTCCCTCCGTTCCTAAATATAAGATGTTTTAGATGTTACACATGTTGTCTAGATATATACACAAATGAGTGAACATAAACATGTAGTGCGTCTAGATACATTTGTGTACATATGTATGTGGACAAAGTCTAAAATATCTTATATTTAGGAACGGAGGGAGTACATCTCAGTGGTTTTATTTAGAACAATACTAGTCAGCTATAACACCTTTAATTTTTTTTAATCGCACAGCATGAGTACATATGAAACCTGAAACTTATTTGTCGGACATTTTAATATGATGCACTGTGGTAGTTTTCTGAGGATATAAAAAACTTCACCTGCCCCACTGCAGCTTAGAATTTGCCCTCTTTAAGCGCCATTTTAATGCTGTCTTTAACCCATGTTGCGCTGTTTCTTAGCAAGTTGTTGATACCCTCACTACTAGAAATCCCCTTATTTTTGACGGTGAATTTTAATAGCCGACGGCTGGTCGGCTATTACCATAATGGCCGACGGTGCCGCATATTACCGACGGTTTAAGTCAAACGCTCGGATATCACATAGTATAACCGACGGTTTTTCACATACCCGACGGGGATCAAACATCGCTCGGGTATTAAGGTGTAATAGCCTACGGTCCTTTGTAATAGCCGACGGTACATTTATCACCGTCGGGTATTTAGCAAGATAGCCGACGGTTGAGAAGTAGCTCTCGGCCATATGCCTAAATTACCGACAGTAGCCCGTCGGTCATACAAACAATACCCGAGGGTGAATAGTAATAGCCGACGGTTAAGATATCCCCTCGGATATTTTATTCAGTGCCCGATGGGGCTAATTAAGATTTTTTTAGCACTATGACCGAGCATCTGCGTCGGATATCCATTTTGATTCCTCAAGCTGTATATTGATTTGAGCTTGTTTGCTTGTTCGGTTGCTCATCAGTATGGGCGCATGCGTGATGAAAAATTTGCATAACTATGCAGATCTTGAGTGAGTGGACGCTAGAAATAGTTCAGACCATCGTAGATGACAATGGTGCTACGGCGAGACTCCGGCGAGGTTACGTACGCATCCAACAAGTTAAGGAAAACTTAGAAGATCCACACTATAACAAGACACACATATATTGCGTAAAATATTTACCGTGACAAAAAAGACATAAATTCAACTTATTAAGATTTACATCACACATGTGATGCCTAAATTTATTGTTTAGTCAACAACGCATGATTATTTTGCTTCCAGTATCGAGCAATTTTTTATCACATAAATAAGTGTGTACCTTCATCAAAGATAAATGGTGACAGTGTTTTTTAGTAGTGCCTACTGCGCACTCAGTTTGCCTGTCTCACAACCAAACAAGTGCGTAAGGGCGTCCTCATCTCGGTGACAAGCCCCGGTTTCTCTTCCATATCCACCGCTCCCTCGTCGCCGGTGCGAACCGGTTTCCACTCAAACCTGGTGACCAAATTCTGGACGAAGGATTTCAGCACCGTCAGAGCGACGCCGGCGCCAGGGCAGGCTCTCCGCCCGCAGCCGAAAGGCATCATCTTCATCGTCTCCTCACTGCCAGTAGTGGTAACAGAAAGGCCGCGTCCTTCTCCACCTTCCAAGAACCGTTCAGGCCAGAACTCGTCGGGGCTCGTCCAGGACGTGGCATCGCGCCCCATATCGGCCACGCCGTAGTTCACAATGGAGCCCTTGGGTATCGCGTACCCGTCGAGGTAGACGTCTTTGTCCGTCGTGTGCGCCAGCAGGTAGTGCGCCGGCGGGTGGCGACGCAGCGCTTCCAGCACCACCGCCTCTAGGAACGGACTGGACCGCCGCTGACCTTCCGCCGAACAGTTCTCGTCCACTCTCCTTGTCCTGGCGATGTCCTTGCACAGCTTCTGTTGTATATCCTGGGAAAAAGTTGTATTGTCATGTCATGTCAACTTATGATAGTGAATTTGCATCTGTGTGCTGTCCTGCTCAAGAGGCAAGACCTGGTGGAGTACAAGTCGTGCCATGATCCATTCGAGCGCCGTAGAGGTGGTCTTGGTCGCAGCGTTCATGAACTCCCAGCACAGGCTCACCATCTCCTCGTCTGGGAGCCCTAGCCGTAGGAGTGTGTCCACGTAGCACCGACACCCTGCCCCGACTTCCTCTCTGTTCCGTTGTTGGCGCGCACTGATGAGAGCCATGACAGTTGCGCGGTGCTTCTTCTTCGCGTTCGACAGCCTCCAGCACCTAGGTAAGTAGCAAGCCATCTCGAGGAGCGTGGGCATAAGGTGAAACGCACCGAGCTCAACGACGAGGGACAAGATCTCGGAGTGGACTCCTCTCAGCTGCGAGATCAGCTTGTTCTCTGCCACCCCCTCGCCGAAGCAAAGCGACGCGAAGAAGGAGAACACGGCGTCGCGGAACATTTCCGACGGGACAAGGACGCCATCGTCGTCTACCGCCGCTGACTCGAGGCTGGGAACAAGCCTGCCGAGAGAGGACTGTAATGCGCCAGCGACATGCGCCGTGGCAAGGTGCGAGCTGAGGTTGCGCCGGAGGAGGCTCCAGCGGCTGCCGTACGGGGCGCTGTTGACGCCGTGGCCGTTGAGCCCGAAGGGCCAGGACGGCGGGCGGTGCGCGAAGGTGGCCCCCGCGCGGACGAGGGTGCGGTGCGCGGCGTCACGGCCGGCGATGAAGATGGCAGGTTTATCGCCGCCTGCCCAGAGGGTCACGACGGGGCCGTAGGCTGCGTGGAGCTGCCGAACCACGGCGGCAAGGGAGGCAGTGGTGGGGCAACGGTACAGGAGGTTGCCGAGTAGTGGGAGCCGTGGCCATGGTGGCCCAGGAGGGAGTGGATTGGCGCGGCCACAGCGCTGCTTCGATGATACGAGGAGGAGCACGACTGCAACGACCATGATAGGGAGTAGTAGGACCATTTGGTATTGAACGATGATATGTTTAGTGTAGAAGGTGAAGTGAGGATTTGGAGCGGACAATGCTGGGTGTCAGCTAGGAATCCTTGATTTTATAGCTCCATGTTTACGGATAACAATGGGTACCCGATACCCGCTAATCCGACGGGTACCCACACTCAATGGGGAGGGTTTTGGGTGTCAGCTAGGAATCCTAAATTTTATAGCTCCATGTTTACGGATAACAATGGGTACCCGATACCCGCTAATCCGACGGTACCCGCACTCAATGGGGAGGGTTTGGTGACGATCTACACCTGCAGAGCTGCTTAGCAACCCGGACCCGCGAACCCGCAGACCCGAGTAAGACATGTGAACCCCACATGTTATTCCTCACACTCACACTCTCACTCTCACTCTCAGCTAACCCACTCCCCACGCACGCAGCACTCAGCACACACCACACGACACCACACCACTGGTCACACCACACAGCACGCAGCACACTCCACACCACACGCACTGACGCACGCAGCACACACCACACCACACACGCACACACGACACACCACACACGCACGATGCCTTATCTTCTTCCCATCAGACCCCGCCGCCGCACCCCTGCTCTCTCCCCCATCTTCTCCTTCCCATCTCTCCTGCAGGCTACAGAGCTGCTCGCCTGCGTCCTCCTCCCAAAATCATGCGGTTTCGATTAGCAACACGTTTGCACGAGTTCATGCGTAACCAAAGTTACAACGGCACATCCGTACGTGTCCGCTGTCTAGGTTCGATTGGATGTGCACCAGAGGTAGGACGCGCTAAGTTATCCTTGAAGTACTCTCTAGAAGTGTACTAATTAATACGTAGTGCATAACAATGGTACCCGATACCCGCTAATCCGACGGGTACCCGCACTCAATGGGGAGGGTTTTGGGTGTCAGCTAGGAATCCTAGATTTTATAGCTCCATGTTTACGGATAACAATGGGTACCCGATACCCGCTAATCCGACGGGTACCCGCACTCAATGGGGAGGGTTTGGTGACGATCTACACCTGCAGAGCTGCTTAGCAACCCGGACCCGCGAACCCGCAGACCCGAGTAAGACATGTGAACCCCACATGTTATTCCCTCACACTCACACTCTCACTCTCACTCTCAGCTAACCCACTCCCCACGCACGCAGCACTCAGCACACACCACACAACACCACACCACGGGTCACACCACACAGCACGCAGCACACTCCACACCACACGCACTGACGCACGCAGCACACTCCACACCACACGCACTGACGCACGCAGCACACACCACACCACACACGCACACATGACACACCACACACGCACGATGCCTTATCTTCTTCCCATCAGACTCCGCCGCCGCACCCCTGCTCTCTCCCCCATCTTCTCCTTCCCATCTCTCCTGCAGGCTACAGAGCTGCTCGCCTGCGTCCTCCTCCCAAAATCATGCGGTTTCGATTAGCAACACGTTTGCACGAGTTCATGCGTAACCAAAGTTACAACGGCACATCCGTACGTGTCCGCTGTCTAGGTTCGATTGGATGTGCACCAGAGGTAGGACGCGCTAAGTTATCCTTGAAGTACTCTCTAGAAGTGTACTAATTAATACGTAGTGCAATAGTGACATACTCTATTGCAAAGACATGCCACTAGTAGCCGGAGAATCAAAGGGTCCCCTGTGGCGTATCGACCTTGTGTCGCCTCTCTTTCTCTCTTTGCCCTCTCCTCCAGATCCCTCTGCCGGCCTCGCTCCTGCTCGTTGCCGGCGGCCATGGTGGCCGGCGACGGGTTGGAGAGTGGTCTGGCTTCTAGTAGGTGTAGGTTTCTTCTTCTCTAATTTCTATCCAGCTAATAAAGAGGCGGCTAGATCCAGATTCGCACCTTTCTTGCTTCGATCTCCTCTCCCTCAAGATCATGGTGATGGCAGTGAGGCGGAGGGATGGGCTAGGATAGGTTGTGTTTCTTATGCTGGCACCTCTAACTTTGCTCTTTCTTTCTTCTTTCTCTTCGGCTGGAAGCTGGCGACTCGCAGCGGCGCTGGATCCAGCTCTTCTTTCCTCTGCAGGTTGAATCGCTGGTGGATTTCTTGCAGGGTGAAGGAAGATCAAGGCCGTCTTAATAAAGCCGCTTGCCGTATCTCCTGCTTCGTGATTCAGGAGTTCTTCCATGTTCCTCTGGCCAGCTGTGGCAGCGAGGGGAGGAACTAGAGCTTCTGCGTAGCGAGGTGGTTTGTGCTGCAGGAAAGAGCTCCTCATGCGATGGACAAGTTCGCCGTCGCGTTCTTTGGCCAGAAGGGTGGCCGATCTTGAACCTCCAGGGCGAAGGCCTTCTCGATCCGGCGCCGGAGCTCGGTGCCCCGTAGCAGTCAAGTGGTGCGTCCCCGGCTGCGGCGAGGTTGCCGGCGTCTGCGATCGATCGCTGGCTGGGAGAGACCGAGTGCTTCATGGGCTCCGATCTCGGCGTTCTGTGCCTGGAGATCGCCGGCGATTTGGGGTGGAGAAGACCTAGGACCTATTTGCTTTCCTCTTTTTAGTTCTAGGGTCTTTTATGTAAATTTATAGGGCCTTTCTTCGAATGTTAGGTCTTCCTGGGCAATAGACGAAAAAGGCCTATGTAAAATTTGTACCCGCCCCCCTGTGTTATAAAATGGCAGCACTGGGGTCCTTGGACCCCAAACCTTGTACAAAAAAAAAGACATGCCACTAATTAATAGCGCAATAGTGACAATAGTAAACCTTTACCAAGACATGACGAAACATGAAATAAGGTGATATTACGAACGAATGACGTCTTCCAATTGTCCTATGAAACTGAAATTGGACGTCATGTCTCGGAAAAAAATTGACGTGATGATAGCTGATGGTAGATCAAAAAAACCTTGGCACCTAAAAAGGTTTCTCCCTCAAATTTTTGTTCGTCCACTTGTATGGGCCAAAATCAAATATATCACTCTCGATACATCCGATTCGACGAAAATTGATATGGATCGGAGGGAGTACTAGGAAGCAAGCTAGCTTAAAATGAATGGCGCCGATTGTGTGAGACCCCCTATGTCTCGCTCTTTGCGAGTCCTTAGGGTTAGATCTCCCGCCCCGGGCGATCCTCTTTGGACCGTCTTTGATCCAACCCATGAATAGGTATGTTTTTCTTCTTCTATTGGTTCCCTATTTTCTAGATAGTTTTTTTGTTGACTACGTGAATATTTTTTGAACCCTTGAACAATTTTTAAACTCTGGAGCATTTATTTCGAGCTGCATAATAATTTTTCAAATGCCGTGAACAATTTTATAACCTTCGTGAAATATTTATCGAAAAATATGTGAACATCTTTTACAGCTGAACGCTCCTTTTAACTTCTTGAAAAATAGTCCCGACCTCAAAAAAAGTAACATAAAAAATGTTCACTCATACAAAATGTTTGCGGGTAGAAAAAATGTTCATGGATAAAAAATATTCATAGGTAAAAATATGTTCACGAGTATATAATGTTCATGGGTAAAAATATGTTGACATAAAAAAGGATGAAAAACAAAAAAAAATAAAGGAAAAGAAGAAATGAACCTTAAGAAGATGGGCCGGCCTATGTGGCACAACCCTGCGGGCGAGTCCATGCAAATGCTCGCAAAGAGCGATAAGTAGTGCTTGCCATTGTGTGTTGTTCATGCGTACCTATCCACATTCCACTATGCTACGCGCATATGATGACCGGCCTACCTTGCTAAGGGCATCTCAAGTCGTTGGCGCCCCCAGGATGAAAAAGGAGACGTCCTAGGGGGCCAAATTCTTCCGCGGGCGCAAAAAGAGTCCCTGGGGAGAGCATTTTCCCAGCCGCACCCACCGCAAGATGAGATGAACTCAAGTCAAAAAAGAAAAATCAGATGAAGGAAACGAGCTCGACAGCTCCGCCGGCGCGAGAGGGGCGACGACCGCACGCGCAGGGGAAACAGCAAGGAGGCCGGGGCGGCGCCCGCGCTGGGTGGTGGTGGAGGGGATGGAGTTGTGGCCGTGGGGGAGGGAAGGGATGCTGCTGGTAGGGAAGAATCAGAGGGTGTCGCTGGTGGGGGATGGAAGGGACGCTGCTGGTGGCTAGCTTCGAATTGGGTGGGAGCCCCGGCGGCTCGATCTGGGGCGGCGCCGGCACCATCTGGTGTGACATCACCATGGCCGTGGCCCCAGGCGGCGCGAACGGCATGGCCACCCAGTGGGCGGCAACACCACCGCCACCACCGCCGTGAGGGAAGAGGAGTAGTAGCCATGGAGTCGCTGGAACAGAGGAAAACCAGGACATGGAAAGTGATTGGTGGGCCAGGTAGGAGGACGCGTGGAGGGAAAGGAGTGGACGTTTGTTTCCGCCGGCGCCCCCAGTAGCCACCCAGCGCGCTGGGTTTTGCCTGGGTGCGCCGACGCTATATTTTGTCCATCCGGCGCAGAAAGAGGTCCCGGGAGGCACGACTGGAACGTTTTCTTTGCACTTTTTGCATCGTCGGCGCTAAAAAAGCCTCCTGGGGACCTCTTGGGGGGACGGTGTCATGGGGGAATGTTTTCTTTGCACTTTTTACTTCTTTTCTTACGTGAGGGGCCGTGAGCTTTTTTTGTTTGTTTGTTTGAGGTAGCTTATCACGTGTACCACACGATTACGTGAGGCCGTGAGCTGCTTTTGATTATTCTTGATGATTCGACCGCTTCGAGCTGCTTTTGGTAACCAGTCTTATTCTTTTTCTTGCAAGCGTCGTTGCACCACGACCTGTGGGGCTCGGAGTCCAGCACGCACAACTCAGGCCACGCGCAGACTCGCCATCGATGCGGGACCCGGCCGCCGGCCGTACCTGACGCGACTTTGTTGACGACGACATCGCGATTTCCTTGTAACATGATTTTTTTCCTTCCGCATGAGTCACGTGAAGCTGTACCAAGGGACACGCTCCTCAAGTTTGATTGATTGTTATCCCTAGCTGAACGGAAATATTCTTGCCTGCATTGGGCTGCTGCATACGTAAGACCATCAGCTTTTTTCTTTCCTTGAACTCTGAACCACGTGCGGGCTTGTACATATGCATCCTAGTCTGGGCATACTTTCTCCTTGATTTTTTGAATCATCTTCTTTGAACCGTGTACAAGTCGACAACCAGGTCTCTTTTTCTTTTCTCCTTGGTACTTGCTCCATCAATCTATGCGCCAGTCAAGTACTCCATCCGATCCAAAAAAAAAGATTCGCAGCGTGTGTACAAATGTAAATTTACAAAAAAGTCCCTCTCATATACAAATATCACAGCGTGTGAATAACGACGCAACTGCATCTCCGCCGCGGCCGTCCCGAGGAACCGCCGCGCGCGGTCGCCGCATTCCGCAAGCGGCGGCTTGAGCCGCGGACGTCTCGAGGAACCACCGGCGCTCCTCGCCGCATCTCGCGAGCGACAGCTTGAACCGCGCCGCCGCCAAGTAGGCTGAGCGCAGTTGCCAAGGGGGAGAGCAGCCACCAAGACCCGGCGCGTCCGGCCGTGCAGCCGCCGGATCCGGCCTCGCCGATGCCGGATCCTGCGATTCCTCGACGGAGTCGACCAAGAAAAGAGCGGCGAGCGGCTCCGGGCGTAGGTCAAATCTTCCGTCTAACCGCAGCGCGAGGGGCCGAGGGAATGAGCAGGGGAGCGCGGCGAGGCGAGGAGGAGATCGGGCGGCGAGGAGGGGAGGAGATCGGGCGGCGAGGCGAGGAGGAGCAGAGAGAGGATGCTCGGCGGCGGAGCAGGAGGGAGATGGACAGAGTGCGAGTACGGGGCTGTGCGGGTGAGCGAGCGGCGTCAGCGTAGACCACGGGTTGACGTGCAAAATCCTGGAGGGTGTTTCTGCAGGTCACTGGAGGCGGATTTGATCTCTGATCCGGTCCCGTAACATCTTGGGACGTACTCCGTATTCCGGATCTAGCTAAATTTTGCTGCGTGCGACTCGGGCGTGAGTCGCATGAGCGATGCAGAAGTCGTTGCGCGGCCTTGTTGACAACGACGCCGCTGTGATCTCTGCTATTGCCAGCTCCTCCAAATCTAGTTTCTGCATGGCTAACTCGCCTGACTCCTTCAGGGCCAGCTTTTCTGTCTCTTCCAGCGAATCTTGCTTCCGGGTTTCACCCAAAATCATGGACGATACGATCTTCTAGCTGATTGTTGATGATCTCGCCGACAACGATTTTCTCCATCCCTCGCAGCGCTTCTCCTTTGATGTGGACACCCTTGGACGCATGCCCCACGTGGGCGTCAACTGTCGTGGGGTTGTCACGGCAGATGTTACCAGGGGTAACTTGAGTTGGGGCAAGGCGGCTCTGGTGTCCAGGAGTTGGTCTAGCTCTATGGGGGAGAATATAATTTTTGCCCAGGTTCAGGTCCCCTCGGTGGAGGATCCCTACGTCCTGCTATAAATCACTATATGATAACAGATTACATGGTGCGCCAATGACGATCGCCGGGTTTGAATGACTCCGGCGTGGGAGATCTCTATCTTGAGCTCTCTCTATTTCGTCTATCTTATTCGGCCTCCCTCTCTATGACCTAGGAACCTGCTTATATAGATAGCTAGGTCTCCTAGTCGTACAAGGTAAAAACTGGGTTATACCCAAAATAAGAGTCCTAATCTAAGTCCTTCGTGATCTCCAAGTTTTGAGTCTCCAACTTGTACAAGGATTCCGGATCTTCCAAAATCTTCCTTCTATGGTATCTTTCGAGACCCCTCCTGGTGCCAGGTTACCCTGAAACCGGGTCTGCCTCCTGAAACCGGTTCTGCCTCCTGGCCGGGTCTGACTCCTGAAACCGGGTCTGCCTCCTGGCCAGGTCTGCCTCTGGCCGGGTCATCTCCTGGTCGGGTCTGACTCCTGAAACCGGGTCTGCCTCTGGATGAGCCTGCTGGCCCAACTGTAACCCAGTCCATGTGGAGTGTGAGGTAACCTAGCCCAGGGCACCTGCCTGGAGGGTTACGCTTCACTCTTCATGAACATACCGGGTTATGATTCCCCCATCAGTGCTAGAGATGCCTAAGTAATCTACAAGGTATGTATACACGCATGGTCGTGCGGACCTGAATCAATCTCGGTAAAACGGGGTTCATGATTTTAGTTATCCCATATAAAATATTTAGGTGTAAGACAAGTAACGTGTCCTCATATATGGCGATATAAAATAATAACATGCAAACAAATAGAAATTCTCACAGCGACGAAAAGAAGAAAGTGCAATTTTTGCCCCTGAGTCCCCGAACACTCGTTGAAGTCTATTTTTCATCATAATACCACTGACCGCGTTTATTTTTCACACACTCCTATATAATACATTTGGTGCATGAAGAGTTTATTTCCCCTTTTATTTGGACATGCATTTGTAATTAGAAAAATGCATGTACTTGGCCCATGGATCGCGCCAAACCAAACAGTACCCTCGCTCGATCACCCGCGTCCCCTCCCCTCATCCCTCCCTTTCTCCTCCACCACTTGCAGCAAGGAAGCGTCAATGACTGTTGTGAGATATGCTCCTCCCGCCATTCCTTCTCCTCCGCCTTCCTCAAAATCGAGGTAGACTTCGGTGCACGTCGCTCTATCTGACTTTGGCTCCAAAGGGAACATGTACAGGTTGCTCGATCTGACTTCGATCAAGCTCCGATGAGTCGGATTCAACACCGACAAGCCCGAACCTAGGAGGGCGGTGTTCAAGCACAAGCTTAGTTTTTCGTGGATTTTTTTATGTTACATCATGTGTCCAGATCGACCGCCCGGCGCTAGCATTGGCCTTTGTAGTTATGATTAATGCAATGTGGAGCTCTTTGGCATCCCGTAACCTGATGTCTAGGGAAAATATTATTTTTTAAGAAAAAAATCATCACCAATATGAAAAATCTCATTACAGTATTATTGTCCCGTTATCCCGTAGCAACGCACAACCACTTTTCTAGTCATTAGGACATCTCCAACGACATCCCACAAACGGACACCCAAATCTATCCGATTTGATGCATTAGGGGCGGATCGCGGATAGAATTTAGGCCTCTGTGCGTTTGGGGTGGGGGTGCCCCCAACGGTTCACCGCATAAACTAAAACACAGAAAAAAAGATAAAGACTAAAATAATCATACATATATTAGTAACCGGGCCGTGGGCCAGTGACACAAAATACAAAAAAATATATAAACCCTAAACTACTGGGTTTGGGGGTTGATTGGGCGCTGCCGGTGCCGACGACGCCGCGGCCAGGTGCTCGCCGTGGCCTCCTAGTCCTCGTCGTCCGAGTGGACGATGTAGGCCGGCGCCGCCCACAGATGCACCGTTGGTCCCGCCGGTGGAGGCGTCTGATGACGTGGAAACACACGTTTGTTGGGAGACCCCGAGAGGAATGTATGAAATAGTGCAGCAGCAATTTTCTCTTGAAATTTAACAAGGTTATCGAACCAGTAGGAATTGGAAGAGTTTCAGCACGGTGTCAGCGGCGCCGTTTATGATTACTGACGCGGACCTGCACACAACACAATCAAAATACTTTGCCCAAACGAAACAGGAAGGTTGCCAATCTCCCTGGCTTGCTGAATACAAAGGATTAAACTTATGGTGTGGAAAATGATGATGACTGCCAAAAGTAGCAACGAGTAAATAAATGTAGAGCGTGGTGGAAACGGTGTTTTTATAAGTGTGGAATAAAGGACCGGGGTCCATAGTTCACTAGTGGTGTCTCTCCATAAACAGATAAATATGTGAGGTAAACAAATTACAGCTGGGCAATTGACAAAGTGCAAACGCATGACAATGCAATATATGATAAGAACATGTTCATTGTTAAATCTATTGGGCATTACATCAATATACATACACAGCTTACTAGCTGCATCTATGACAAATAATCCACCCCTGAGATAGTTTTCGTGTCTCCCGTGAATATTAAGTTGCGAGCAACAGATAATAGCATTAAGCAAAGTGTGTAATGTAAACA
The DNA here is from genome assembly GCA_947311845.1 of Poa pratensis. NCBI lineage: Eukaryota > Viridiplantae > Streptophyta > Magnoliopsida > Poales > Poaceae > Poa > Poa pratensis. The sequence continues at coordinate 41,824,922 of CAMZMU010000079.1, forward strand.
ATGCATATGACAGACAAGCGAACCCATAAGCATAGCAAAGTTGTTTTCTCCCTAGTGGAAACAGCACATCGATCTACAACCTTAGTTGTTTCCGTCATCTCAAGGCCAGACTTCTAGAGGCATGAATCCACTATCTAGTATAAATACCCCCTCTTGCAGTCATTAGTATTAACTTGGCCAAAGCATCTACTAACAACGGAGAGCATGCAGGAACATAGATAAAACATGGATATAAATAGATGAACAAACTTGATCATAACTTCACAATTCATCGAATCTCAGCAAACACAACATATAACATTACATAAAGATGATCTTGATCATGTTAGGCAGCTCACAAGATCTAAACATAATAGCACAAGGTGGAGAGACTACCAACTAGCTACTGCTATGGACCCGTAGTCCCGTGAAGAACTACTCACGCATCACTCCGGAGGCAGGCATGGTAATGTAGAGCCCTCCGGTGATGATTTCTCCTCCGGCAGGGTGCCGGAAGAACTCCAGAAACCCTCCCGAATTAGGGTTGACGACGACGGTGCCGACATAACTTTTCGTGTATTTTTGCTCGCGTGTTTAGGGTTTTCCGAATAGATGCAATTTATAGGCGAAAGAGGAGCGCCAGGGGGGCGCCAGGTGGGCCAGGCGGGGTGGCAGCGCGGGGCCTCCCCTGGCCGCGCCGTGGGCCCGCCTCCCTCCTGGGGTTGCCTCCTGGGCTTTTCCTTCGGACTGGTGCTTCGTTTCTATGCAGAAATAAATCAGGTAAATTGACGTGACTTTCCGAGAATATTTTCAGAAGAGTTTTTCTGAAAGAAAAAGACAGCAGAAAACAGGAACTGACACTATGGCATCTTCTTAATCGGTTAGTCCCAGAAAATGCATAAAAATGATATAAAGTGTAAATAAAACATGTGGTAATTAATATATATCAGGCATGAAACATAAAAAATTATAGATACGTTTTAGACGTATCAGCGTCTGCGGCGCCTCGGGGTCCTGCGGCCACGCTCGTGTCGGCGCCCAAGCTTGGGTCGCCTTGCGCTCTAGCCACGGTGAAAACGACACCTACCAGCGTGCACGCTTGATGACCCGCTGCACCGCCTGCACCTCCTCGCGGGCTCGCTGCGCCGCCTCCTCCGCCGACACGCAGTGCGGGGACGATGTCGGACCAGTGTGCCAGGTCCAACAAGTTGGAGGTGTCGATGGCCTCCTGGAGGGTGGCGTCTTCGTCGACGGGCTGTGCGGGCTGCTGGCCGCGGCAGGCCACCCAGTTGGACGGCGGATCGTCGCCAGTGGGCTCCGTGTCGCAGTCCTCCACATCCCGGTCGCCCCAGTCATGGTCGGAGTCCGTTTTGGACTCCAGACCGACGAGGGCGGGGTCCTCGTCCTCCTCCGGCGCCATCGTCCTCCTCCGGCGCCACCGCGGCGAAGTAGGACCGCCGCTGCGTGTCGTGCTCCAGCTCGAACTACCGGTCCCAGAACCGGGAGTTCAGGGCGTAGGCGGGGTCGTGGAGGAGGTCGGCCGGCAGGAACGACTGCCGACTCATGATCTCCTAAGTGCGCGCCCTATCGGAGCGTGGGACGGGCGGCACCGGGACGCGTCGGCAGTTGAGGTGCCAGCCACCTGGGAGGTGGACGTCGCTCCACGGCAGCGGCTCGGCGACCTCCCATTAGATCTGGGCCACGTTGGTGGAGACGTGGGCCCGGGCGGCGCGGCGAGCCACATCGGAGGAGGCCCCGCGTGAGCTTGATGCCTCCTTGTTGTTCTGGCCGCGCTTCCACCACGATGGCTTCTTCATCGTGCCGGCGACGACGGGCGGTGGAGCTAGGGTTTGGGCCGGTGGAGTGTTGGTGGCTAGGATTTGGAGTGGGGACTGGATTTGGTCGTCGGTCCCATTTAAAACGACCCAGCGAGGTAGCCGAAGTGGCCACGCTCGCTGCCAGGTGGGCCACGGGCGGACACCAGCGGACACGTTCCGCGTCCGCGCCTCCCCAAACGTGGACCAAAAATGGGTCAGGTTTGGTCCAAAATGGATTTCCGCGCGGACAGCGGTCCGTTCCGCGTCCTCGTTGCGGTCCAAACATTGGGCAAAAATGGTCGAAAATGATTCCAAGTGTCCAACAGATTGATCTACTAACAAAAGGCTCCAACAGTCAATTTGAGGGTAAAATGGGCTCCTATGGGCCAAAGAGGTGGATAGGTTACTAGGCCGGATCAGCCAACTAAGCTGAACCTGGGCCCTTTCGCTCCTGAACTAGCATCACTGGCCCACAATAGATCACTGCTCCCCTAAAAAAAGTAGATCACTGCTCTGAACTTCTAACAGAAAAGGAGAGGCTTCAGACTTGATTTCACCACTGAAAACAAGATGCAGTATAATCAGTATACGAAATGAATTTTCCATATAAAATCTAGGAATAAATTGCATAGCTGCACAGCTCAGGTAAATCTAGGAATAAAATTTCCATCTAAAATGAACGAGTCAGGGACATTGATGTAATTGAAACGCAAAGCTAGCTAGTTCTCCTGGTAGCATATAAACTCGTCAAGTCACGCTCGCGTCCACTCGCCATGAATCGCGTAATTACTCCTGGTGTAGTAATTGAAACGCAACCTGCCAAGCAATTGGCCGGCGCTGCCACTAAGCATTTACACGCTTGGACTGTGCAAGCTCACGCAACGCAAGCGTAGGTCATGACTCACCTGGGCATGGGCAGCCCGGCCCGGACGGCCCGATGCGACCCGGCCCGGAAATGTCGGGCCGGGCTTGGGCCTGGAAATCGGGCCCGATACACAGGTCGGGCCGGGCTCAGGCCTAGCAAAAAACAGCAAATCAGGAAGGGTTGGGGCGGGCCTGTCGGGCTTTATCGGGCTTGGGCCGGGCTCGGGCCCGATTTCTGCAGCCCGACTGTCGGGTCGGGCTCGGGCCTGAACTTTTCTGCGTCGGGCTTTTTAGGCCCGAGCCCGGCCCGGCCCGAAAAATGCTCAGGTATGTCGGCCGTGACACACAGTATCGCACTAAATTGCGGGCTTGCAGTGACTGCTCCAGAAAAGAAATGAGTAGATTTCACGGTGATAGTATCTCTATAGGTTAACCTTACCCTGAAAACTCTGAAGGAAACATAAGAAATGCATTCCAGAGTTAGCTCCATGAATCATGATCCATGCATTGTATAGAGTACCTTCAGGCTTCAGGTTACCAGGTTTGCTATTCCAGCTTGGCCAGTCAAAATTCAGATAAGTATTCAGTAGTAACCAAAAACAAAAAATGCCACCTCTTCCGAAGAGCAGACGGACTGTGGGACGGACTGTATGTACAGCTGGATGCTGGAGTATCTGGATAGTTGAGGTGTTGAAGAGCTGCCATGAATTTGTAAGATGTAAATGCTAGGCGCTACTGCTACTCTGCTAAGCCTGAAGATGCTGCACAAAGTGGCAGCACCACCCTGCTGCCAAGTTCATAACTGTTGCAGAATCTTTGGACAAAATTTAGCAACCCAAACTGCGAGACCATGGAGTACTCCCTTTCAGCAGCAACTACGGCACTCGGGCTTTGCTAGCAGCTCTCTCACCTCACCTGAGCCATGGCCAGTCCAGGAGACTTCATCATTTCGAGTTCAGATGGACGCCTGCTGCTGTCAAATGTGCATGCCCTGTGTGTGTGCAGTGCTGAAAGCAATTGACCCTCTGCGTGTGTGTGTGGTAGCGAGACAGGGAGCGCAGGTGAGCAGTGGAACATTTAACTCCCGCTCAATCATGAAAATGAGGGTAACTGCAGCTTTGACCTTTTCTCTGAAAAACAAGATAGTTGCTGCAACTGTCTACACAGGAGACTGAATTTCTTTTCGTAATACTTTCTGAATTTTACACTAATGCTATACTAATACCTACTTAAAACCGGACATCCTCACACACACTAATAATCTTTTCCGGGCGAACAATAGTGCTAAGAAGAAGAAGAAGAAGAAGAAGAAGAAGAAGAAGAAGGAGGAAACGCACACCACGCTTCACACTAATCAGAAAATACAGGTTTTTAATATCGCAAGGAACTTCAAATTTTTAAATGCTTTTGACGACGAAAATCAAAGTAGAAAAGACAACTGCCGTGGGCATTAGGCAGCTCGAGCAATTTTCATTCAAAAGACGAAGTGAGATGCAAACACAACGGTTACAATAGTGCACACTTTTTTTTAACAAGGCAAAAGATTTGCCATTTACATTGATTAAGAAAAAGGTTTGAAAGGTGTTACATGCCACAAGCGGCGACAACCAAAAATACATGGGCTTACTCTCGCAACATTAATTTACTCAACGATAATTGCACACTCACAAAAAAAACCCTAAAAATGAGCAATGTTCTAAACAACAACACGAAGCCTTATACTTTAGCACGCAACACCATGGGGATATACCAAGAAGAGCACTTGGATCAGTCGAAAGGGACCCTGTAGTCGAGAGAACGCCGCCAAGGTCATCGAAGAGCATCACGCCGCCAAGGTCACATAGCGGCACTGAGATCCGCCAACGCTAGTGAAGGTCAATGTTCCACCGAGATGACATCTACACTTTATCTTGGCCTCGAACTTGAGAGACATAACCATATGAGAAAAGCTGAGCACAATGTGAGCCGACATGAACCTCGTATGCCGTCGAAGGACCTTGATTAATTTTTCGATAGAAAAGGCAAAAGATTTGCCCTTATGCATTCAAAAAAAGGGGGGGGGGGGGGGGGAGGTTCGGTACAAAGTATCTCGGTTACAAACCCACACACAAAAAGGGACTAATCTCCCGGCATAAGAATACCCAAGCGCTTAGCACCCGCTAGGACCCAAGAATGAGCCTCAAACTTAATACGCGCGAAGATAAAAGAGGGCAAGGTGCTAACATTCTTAAAGGTTCTTTGGTTACGCTCGTTCCAAAACTCCCAAGAGACCAACATCAAAAGGGAGGCAAGCGCCTTTCTCCTAGCGGGGTGAGCAAGAAGGAGGTGCGACCACCAAGATTGAACATCTTCGAAGGTTCCCCAATCCGCCGGCACAAAATCTTCGAGGCCAAGCCAAGCTTTCACCATCCCCAAATCCGAATCGTGAACCGACAAGTGAAGAAAAGGTGGCGCGCCATCTCGTCCTCCCGTCGGCAAGAGGGCAAGTTTTACCATTTGGCCACCCACGTCTCTCTAGACGATCCGCCGTCCAAACTCGATTTTGGAGGATTAACCATGAGAAGAACTTGAACTTGGGGGGTGGGGGGGGCAATGTTTCCAAACCATCTTGTCCATAGTGGAACGAATTGCGCCTTGTATGCCGTGAAGCAAGTATAGAGACCCGAAGAGTAAGAATCCAAACAATCGAATCCGGGACGTCATCGAGAGGTTGAGTTGAGAAGTGTGGTGCCAAAGTCTAGTGAACTCCTCAAGATGAAGCACGGTGAGACCCTCGGTGGTATCTATTTGGTTTATCCAAGCATCGTCGGTAGTGGCCTTCCGGACGGACCAAAACTTCTTTTTGGAGAGGGCGTAGATGGACGGAGCAATGCAACTAGGGCTTAATCCGTTTGCCCTAGGGGCATGCCAAAAGCAAGCCTTTCTCCCATCCCCAATAGTGACCTTGGTCATCGCGTAGAAGAATTGCATGTCTTCCTTAGTGCAAGGGTTTTCCATTCCGACCCAAGGTCTCTCCGGTGCCGTCCATTCAAGCCATGGCCATCGGAGACGGAGAGCCCTTGCAAATTTATCCAAGTTGAGAATACCAAGGCCGCCCAAGATGGTAGGCCGGCACACCGCCGTCCAATTAACCTTGCACTTGCCGCCGGACACCTTGTCGGTACCCGCCCAAAGGAACGCCGGAAAATTCTAAGAAGAGCTTGCATCGTCTCCGGCGGGAAGAAGATAGCGGTGAGAGGGTAGATAGCTTGAGAGGTGAGGACCGATTTGACAAGAGCTTTGCGGCCCGCAATGTTGAAATATTTCCCCACCGAAGGGACGAGCTTAGCCGCGGTTTTGTCTTCAAGGTATTGTAGGTGAACTCTCTTTAGTCTCTTTATCGTGAGAGGAAGGCCAAGGTAGCGCATGGGAAAGGATGTGATAGCGGCCGGCAAGTCCAAAAGAACCGAATCAAGGTCCACCCCCCACCCCCCCCCCCCCCCACATCGGATAGGGCACACCAAGCTCTTGTCGAAGTTGGTAGTGAGGCCGGTTACATTTCCAAATTGTTGAGAATGAGAGCAAGATTGGAGACATCTTCCTTGATCGGAGCAATGAAAATTGCGGCATCATCGGCATAGAGCGAAGTTCGGAACCGAGCACCCTTCCCACTTAGCTCATGAAGGAGCCGAGATCGGTAGCCACTTGAAGGATGCGTTGTAGAGGGTCTATTGCAATATCAAAGAGAAGAGGCGATAGAGGGTCTCCTTGCCGTAGTCCACGTCTATGCTTGATGGGTATACCGGGGATACCGTTGAGGAGGACCCGTGAGGATGATGAAGTGAAAAGAGCCGCAATCCAATCCCGGAATCTCGGAGGGAAGCCATGAAGTGAAAAGGACCTTGATTAATAATCACCTGTGTAGCTGCACAGACATTGCCATCAAGTTTTTCTTGATAACTTACTGAGTTTATAAAACTCAGCATGAAATTCTTGCCATCACCTCGCATCAAACTCTTTTTTTTTTGAGCATCAAACTCATTTGTTCACTGCATAATGCATGCACATTACAATGCGTGAGCAGCCAAAACATTGTAGAGGAGGCCGGTCTCTGGGCTCTGGGATTGAAGTGTTTCGATTGTGCTTTTGTCGGGATATACGTTGGACCGATGCATGCACACCATCCCACGCGGAGGGGCATAAACCTCTGCAAAACCTAGCCACAACAAAAAAGCTGCCGGTTTCTCAGCAGGCAAAACGGCAAGCGATTGTTTAACTGATAATGAAGGGTTGCGGTTGCTGCTCTGAAAATCAAAGCTGCAGATGGCCTTGATTCCCGTCTCTATCTCTCTTGAGTGATGATCGCTGTTTTTCAATAAGCGGCACAACTGCATGCTGGTATGATCACTGTTTTCCCCACGCAAACGCATATACTTAAGTGTGATCTGCAATTCTGCATGCATGCATGCTTTGACGAGAATGAGTAAGTTAAGTAGTTCTACCTAGTACTCCCTCTGTCTTTCAATATAAGATGTTTTAGGTGTTACATATTGTCTAAATACATACTAAAGTGAGTGAACATGCACATTAATACATGTTTACATATATTTTGTGTAAATGTGCATGTGTACAATGCTAAAACATCTTATACTAAAAATGGAGAGAGTACGAACTAGCTTGGGGGCCATGTACACATTGTGATCGGTGCATGTATTTATCCGGGCATAAACCATGATTAAAACACACATGATCCAAAGGAGAGTGCCTGACTCGTGCGTGGCCCTGGGAAGTACGTACTATGATTTCTACGAAGGTTGCTCACACTCGCGTGAATCACCTCCGGGCAATGCGAAGGTGATCTGGTTGTTGCGCCGAGGCGGCGGCCCCAGAATTGGCGCGACGTTGAGGTCTGTGGGCGGTCGTCTTTAGCGAGGGTAGCAAGTGCTATGAGACGGATGGGTCGTGCGGCGTTGTGACTCGTGTGCGGCTTTGGTGCCGAGTGGTGTAAGTCGGGGTGGCGGCCCGGAGCTGGTGGTGTGCGTTCGTTGCGTTCGGTGGACTTGCGTCGTGTGGGCGACGGGTCTCCTCGTGTGTGTGGTTTTTCGGCCCGATTTTCCTTATAAACAGGGCAATGTACGGTTTTTGGGTCCGGTTTTCCTTATAAACTGGGTCAATTCTATTCTTCTATACGAATTGCAGGAACGGCCTGCCCTCTTCAAGAGGTTACTCGAAAAAAAAAAGTTTGAAGATTTGCATGGCATGCACGTGACAACACCTTAACGTGCTCTACGGCTCCATCGCATGCTCCTAAAAAAAACCTAAAATCAAGAATACACATTTGAAATGGAATAGACTTAGATACTTTAAATTTTGTATGGTCAAGTTGGTTTTGGGGGCAGGGCCGGCTCTAACATGTTAGGGGCCCCTGGGCGAACTCTATAAATGGACCCCTAATTCATGGGCCTCTAGCCATTTTTTCCATGTCTTTTATGTGTTATCGCTGGCGTGTATATATTTCTGTACGCCACCAGTAACAATATAGGCTGTTTAGGCAAAATATACTAGTGGCGTGCGCTTTTATGTACGCCACTAGTATATAGTCCCAGTTATGGGCCCCAAATTTGGCGGGGCCCTGGGCCATCGCCCCTCTTGCCCTGGGCCAGAGCCAGTCCTGTTTTTTTGGGGGGGGGGGGGGGGGGTGATCACTCTGAATTAACACTGATATAAATCCTAAAACCCTAAACCCTGCTGGTTTTCAGAGTATCCAGTAAAGGTTTTAGACACACTTTACAGCATTTGTGTGCATTTTGCAGGACAGTGTGCAAAGGCACACACTTCTCCAACACTAGCTGAAAGTATGAGCTGAGATGAGATAATAAGAAGAAGAATGAGCAAGCAAAGAGGATAGGACCAACTTGGGAAGGAAGAAATGCTCAAAAAGGCATAAAGGTGGAAAAGGTGGAGACACCCCATGTGCACTGCGAGCTGAGGCTAAAGGGGGGAAGCATCCCTCTCAACCACCACGCATCACCACTCCACCAAAGAAGGCAAAAAAGGGTATAAAGCACCAAGGCCACCTTCTGGACACATCCATCCATCTCACATCCATCCACAACACAACTCTCTCCATCCTTCCTCAGCCACCACAACACTTTCCACCACCAGACAAGAACACCAAGAACACATCAAGAAGAAGAAGAAGACCCATGGAGATGAGGAGAAGAAGGACCAAGGTCATTGTCGCAACAGTGGAACATGGGGTTCCCCTAGTACTGCCAAAGTGGCTCCACCCCATGTGGGCCCAAGATGAAGATGGACAAGACCAAGACTCAAGTCAAGCTGGCGGGTTCACCGTCAAGACACGCATGGCCTACGGCGACTAAGGGCTCCGGTCCTGGGGACCTTCCGGGTCCCCGAATCAAGCAAGAAGGCTAGGAAGGACCCGAGAGCCCGAGCCCCCGGCAGGAGGCCAGGCTCCCTCTCGGGTACCTCCTACGTCCCTGTGGATAAGCACTCCACCTCACCACGGAAGACTTGGGAAGCAAGGCGAAGGCAGCGCGGGCGGGAAGCACGTCCCGTGGTGGTGTCAGCTCCTGTCCACCCCAAGGCGGACGCTCCCACCTAACCCAGAGGAGACGCTAGGCTGAGGAGAGGCCACATCTCCCCCTAAACTAGATGAGGAGGGTCCTTCACCCGAAGGTCCCTCATGCCCCTCACGTGACCCTGTGGCAACCCCTTAGCCTATAAAAGGAGGACCAAGGCACGGGAGGGAGAGGAACAAGATAGAGCAAGGACGAGAACAAGCTAGAACCAGAGCAAGACTAGACTAGGGCTGCGGAGGTAGAGATGAAGGTGATCTCCTCCGGGTCAGGATCTGTCCTTCTTCTACCTCGGGCCAAAACCCTACCGGGTACCCTGTCCGGGAGGTTCCATTGTAAGCCAGACTATGAAGAACTCAGCAATCCAGACATGCAGGAGTAGGGCTTTTAGCCTCCGGGCGGCCTGAACCTGGGTAGCTCCTTGTGTCCCTTTGGTTGTATGCTTTGACCGTGGAGAGGAGAGCTTGATCTAGACTCCGCTCAAGAAGACGATTCTCAGCCTCCTTCGCGCCCCGTGCCGAACCTAAAAGGGGGTATCCTATACTCCCGGTGTCCGTGCAACGAGACACGACAGTCATGGTGAACTGAAGCACATGATCTGCATCTGCCCCTGTCTGCTCCACTGCTTCCCCTGCTTCTACCTCTGTCCCTGTCGACACCGAGACGCTGGAGAACGTCTTGGAGAACCTGGGGCCTTCCTCGACTCTCCCGGGTTCACGACAGGGGTCAGCGTTCCCGGGGGCGGAGCCTCCGGGGATGTACCCGCCTGCCGCGAGTCCTCGCGGTCCGAGGGTCGCCTGGGGATCCACGTCGCGCCTTTCCCCAGGGCCTTTCGCGCCGACAGCCTCCGCCTCGTCTGCGACGACCAGAGTCACCCCTCTGACCCTTGGGGCAGACTGGGGGCTTGGGGGCTCGGAGTTGCCTCCGTCGGAGGTACCGGTGGAGCTCGACGCTTCGACGTCCTCGCCTCTCCGGGGTCGCTTGCTTAGCCACTCCGGGGTCGGGCTCCTGTGCAAGAAATGAAAGTCAGAAGTCAGGACGGCGGCAGAAGAAAAACAACCCCGCTTTCAAAGACAAGATGCCATCAAAGCTCACCGGCGGGCTCTCTTCGATCCGGAGAAGCTCCACCTCTTCTGCACCAGGTCGTCGAAGAGGTCCGGCAAGGACAGGCTCTCATCCCTACCTCCATGTCAGCGAGGGGAGGAGGGATGGCCTCCGACACCTGATCGGACTCCTGCAACGACGGCGAGCTCGGCGGCACAAGCTGCTCTAGGAGTTCGTCACCCGGCGGGTTTGTCGCCGCCCCGGAAGGAGCGCCGGGGCCTCCGCGCCCGCAAGGTACTCCCGGAAGAGTCGCTTCGACGCCTTCGTCATCCGAAGTCCCAGGTTCTTCAGGGGAAACGTCCCCATGGGCAAGGCCTTGCTCCCTTGGCCTACCTCCTCGAAGGCTGCGTGTTTTGGGTGCCGGCGGGGGCTCGATCTTGGTAGTACCCGCCACCCCGTACTCATTACACTCTGGCATCGAAGATCGGATACCGTCGGCGGCCGGATCTTCGAACAACGGCAAGGTCTCATCCTGGAACTCGAAGGGCACCCATGGCAATATGTAGCCCATGGACAGAGCCCAGGTGGTCTCTGTCAAGTGGAATCTAGACCGTGGAAGGCTGCTGCCCACCTGATTGAGTTCCCAGAGCGGGCGGCTCCGGAACTGCAGAGGGGCAATCCCCCTGTGAAGAAAGTCTGCCAGGATCATGGCGCCCGTCACTCCCCTTGCGCGGAGCGCAGCTAACCTGTTGACGACTGGAGCCAGTGCTTCCCCTTGAAAGCTTCTCTCCTTCGAGTGTGCCAGTCACTCCGCTGGATAATATGGAGTCATCAGATGGGGATTGGTCCCGTCAGCTTCGACAAAATACCAGTTGTGCCTCCATTCTCCAACCGAGGCCTTGGTGAATGTTTCCGGGTACTGGTGCGCCGCATCTCTCCGGAGGCAGAAAGAGACACCGCCAGAGATCCACTTGGACTTCCCCAGGCGTGGAACGAAGAAGTGGCGGAACAGGGCCACCGAGGGCATGACACCCGCAAATGCCTCGCAGGCATAGGCAAAAGTAGCAAGCATCATCACGGCATTGGGGTGCAAGTGCAGCATATGCAATCCGTAAGCCTCCAAGATTGCTGCGAAGAACTCGGAGAACGGAGGAAGAAGGCCGACGACGGAGAAATCGTGGAAAGTAATCACCTCCCCTTCTCGTTGAGGACCGCTCCCAGGGCGCACCACCCTTCCCTCAGTACCGCGGAAGCTCGCGGCCAGGGATTGGCGGACGCGTTGGATGGCCTTCTCTGACGCATACTCACTGAGAGAAAAGAGGGCCTGTGTCACCCTCATCGAGGGCGGCGTTTCGGCCAGGGAAGCCTCCATCGCCATCTTCTCGGTGGCAGATTGCGACATCTTCCTCACTCCCGTCCTATCTCGCTTAGGCGGCATGGGCTGGGGGCTAGAACAAGGAACGGCGGCGGCCAAGGCGGGAGGCGGCGATTGGCGAAGTCAGGGAGAAGGAGTCTCCTGGGCGGCGATTTGGGGATTTCGGCGAATCTGGAGAGGTAACGGCTACAGTGGAAGCCAGTCGTGGCTTATAAGGCATCCCACACGTCACGTCGCGACCCCATTACTCCGACGGACATGGGGATCGAGGGGGCGTGCCGATTTCTGCGCGTTTCAACCGTTGGATTTCAGGATAAGCAAGGGGTCCGTATGAATCGCAACGTTCGCCATGATTCAGTCAACAGGACCCGGGGGCTCGTCTCTACCTCACCTCGGCGGGTCCCCAATGGAGCTGAGAAGACCAGGTACCCGGGACCCACTTTGACCTATCTTTAGGCCATGGCCCCGGCAGCTGGAGCAAGAGCCGCCGGGACCATGCCCGGGGGCTACTGTCGCAACAGTGGAACATGGGGTTCCCCTAGTACTGCCAAAGTGGGTCCACCCCATGTGGGCCCAAGATGAAGATGGACAAGACCAAGACTCAAGTCAAGCTGGCGGGTTCACCGTCAAGACACGCATGGCCTACGACGACTAAGGGCTCCGGTCCTGGGGACCTTCCGGGTCCCCGAATCAAGCAAGAAGGCCAGGAAGGACCCGAGAGCCCGAGCCCCGGCAGGAGGCCAGGCTCCCTCTCGGGTACCTCCTATGTCCCTGTGGATAAGCACTCAACCTCACCACGGAAGACTTGGGAAGCAAGGCGAAGGCAGCGCGGGCGGGAAGCACGTCCCGTGGTGGTGTCAGCTCCTGTCCACCCCAAGGCGGACGCTCCCACCTAACCCAGAGGAGACGCTAGGCTGAGGAGAGGCCACGTCTCCCCCTAAACTAGATGAGGAGGGTCCTTCACCCCGAAGGTCCCTCATGCCCCTCACGTGACCCTGTGGCAACCCCTTAGCCTATAAAAGGAGGACCAAGGCACGGGAGGGAGAGGAACAAGATAGAGCAAGGACGAGCACAAGTTAGAACCAGAGCAAGACTAGACTAGGGCTGCGGAGGTAGAGAGGAAGGTGATCTCCTCCGGGTCAGGATCTGTTCTTCTTCTACCTCGGGCCAAAACCCTTCCGGGTACCCTGTCCGGGAGGTTACATTGTAAGCCAGACTATGAAGAACTCATCAATCCAGACATGCAGGAGTAGGGCTTTTAGCCTCCGGGCGGCCTGAACCTGGGTAGCTCCTTGTGTCCCTTTGGTTGTATGCTTTGATCGTGGAGAGGAGAGCTTGATCTAGACTCCGCTCAAGAAGACGATTCTCAGCCTCCTTCGCGCCCCGTGCCGAACCTAAAAGGGGGTATCCTATACTCCCGGTGTCCGTGCAACGAGACACGACATCTGACGCGCCAGGTAGGGGGCGCAAGTGCTGGATTCGTCTTCTTCTTCATCAACGTCAAGTTCATCGTCAAGTTCGGCGTCAAGCTTTCAGTCCGTGCCAAGATCTGTTCCAGCGCCTTCGGAACGGCGCTAGTTTTGGCTCTCGTGAAGAGAAATACCGAATCCGACATTCAAGATGACAAAGAAGAGAAAGGGAAAGGCAGCCTTTGAGTTCTTGCGGTACCCGGCCTCGGTTTCGTCCTTGACGAATCCTCGCTGGCACCTGCCGCTAAAGATCGCGCCTTCGGAGTCCACTTCGTCCCTCCAGCCGCTTATGTCAGCTCTCTGGTCAGCACGGGAAGACCTGAGGAAGGTGCCATGAATATTGATGTTCCTCTTTACCCATGGACGCATGGAGCGAAGGAGGAACTCTGTTCCGACGCGCCGACCACAGTGCCGCTTCCGGAGGAGGAAAACCTCGACCAAGACACAAAAAGCGAGCCTCGGCAAGAAGATCCTCTCATCTACGTGCCCCAAGAACTCCAGATTCCTCTGCGCAAAGACTGCCAGCCTGGAGTGTGGTGCATGTACCACAGATCTGACCGGCACAGTCTGGAAGATTGCCGACAGTTCAACGACATCCAGATACGCCAGAAGAACGGTGATTGCTATTCGTGCGGAGAACCAGGGCACATCAGCCGAGATTGCCCCCTCAACAAGAAGTCCAAGAAAGCCAAGAGAAGTGCCACAGCTAGGGTTCCTCAGAAGGGAAGATCTTTCCGGACCTTTGCCAATGCATCTACCCAGACTGAAGAACTCCCGGAACCTCGCTTACCACCGGAGCCCCCACAGATACAAAGCAGTCAAGGGCAAGCTGCCGCTAGCTGGGATCAAAACTTCATCTGCAGAGACGTGGCCCACGGAGAATGGGATCTCCCGGGTCACATCGTCACGATACAGCCTGGACCAAGTGGACCCCCTCAGAAGTACCGGATCGCTAAGCGGCTAGCGTCAGGATCCCACGAGTAAAGCAAGCTTCAGAGTCTCCGGACCGGCATGAGCTAGCCAGATTGCCGGATCACCAAACAAGGAACATCCGGGTCAAGGAAACTGAAACAACCGTGGGGTCTCCGGACCGGCGTCTCTGATACGCCAGCAAGTCGCCGGATCACCAGTTGGGTGGTGAAAGGATCGTATGGCCACCTAGAGGGGGGGGGGGTGAATAGGTGCTACTCCAATTTTTAATTCTTTTTCGATTAAGGCTTGACTAAAAGGTAAATTCTCTAGATATGCAACTATGGTGAATTTACCTATATGACAAGTTAAGTTTAAACAAGATAAGATACATGTAGTAAATAACTAGAAAGGATTAACCGATAGGAAAGCACGCGGAGACAAGAATGTATTCCCGAGTTCCTCCTTTTTAGGGGAGTACGTCTCGTTGGAGGGGTGTGAGCTTCAAACTCAAGATGCCACAAAAGGCTTCACCCTATTCTCCGATGAACCTCGCACAAAAGCTCGGTCCACCTTTCTTTATCGGAATCCTCCAAAGCGGAATCCGGAGCACAAAAGCTCGTTACAACAACTTGAGGCTCAACCCACAAAAGGATTGGGGGCTCTCAATCACCAACAACACCTGCTACACAAAAGTAACAAGCAAGTGAGAACAACAAGATGCCTAGGTTTTCCTAGTGGAAACCCTAGGCTCGAATCCCTCAAGTGAATGAAGGGGAAATGAAGAACGCTTTGGTGAAGTAGTAGATCCGGGCCTTCTCCTTCAATCCTCCAAGTATGAGTGAGTTTGGGTGGAGGGATTGGGAGATCTAAGAAATCTTGAGCTTGCAACAATGGTGTTTTTCTTGTAGAGGCGAGCTCCCAAGCAAGAGGTAGGTGAAGGGCATTATATAGCCCTTCCAATTTCTGGCCGTTGGAGCCCTTTTTCCCGAGCCAGCGGTAGTACCGCTGCGCCGGGCGGTACTACCGCTGGCGCCTTCTGCGCTGTGGTCAAAGCTGCACGCTGACTGTGCATTTGGAACTTACTGAGCGGTACTACCGCCCAAGTCGCCGGTAGTACCGCACATGGCCATCTGAAGCTCCATTTGGCGGTACTGCGAGCGGTACTGCCGCCGTGGTGGTCAAACCAACGCTGACCACCATGAGCCAGCGGTACTACCGCCCGTAGTACCGCTGGTACTGCCACACATGGGCGCCCGAACCCCATTTCAGCGGCACTGAGAGCGGTACTGCCGCGCCCCTGTAAACCAGGATGGCACAGCGGTACTACCGCCCGAAGGGGCGGTACTACCGCCCAAGGACAGTAAACACTCGATTTCTTCCTTTTCTTGATGCGAGATCAATGGCAATGTTTGCATAAACCTGATCACACTTAAACAAGGGGTTAGAGGCACATGTTGTATTGTCAACATCACCAAAACACGAGTAAGAGCAATTCATGCTCTTTCAATCTCCCCCTTTTTGGTGGATGATGACAATACAACAATTTGTAAAAATTTAGACAGAGCTCCCCCTAAATGTGTGCATATTAACGGATAGCTTTTGAATGCTCAAATGCACAACAAATAGGATCAACACTCCCCCTAACTTTTACAAACTGTGCAAGATAACATATAGATCATATCACAACATAAGCATGGGAATAAAGTTTAAAGTTCAACATGTCTTACACCATGCATAACAAACGAGGTTCACAACATAAAAACGACAAATAACCAAGTTCACAAGTTTAAAGTTCAACATGTCTTACACCATGCATAACAAACGAGGTTCACAACATAAAAACGACAAATAACCAAGTTCACAAGCGCATAAACAAACCAATCAAGAAGAGCGCAACACTTGTGACTTTCCCATGCAAAACCCACGAAGACCTAATAGATATTTCTCCCCCTTTGGCATCAAGACACCAAAAAGGAGAGAAACCGATGCTAACGTCCCGGGTTTACTCATTGCTTGGGGGGCGAGGGCGACGACGAGAGGACACTTCTTCTTCATCACCATCATAGTCCGACCAAGAGAAGATTTCGCCTTGAGAGTTCTTTGCTTGCCACTCTTCATAAGTTGGAATGTTCTTCTCCGAGCCGGAAGCAACTTGTTCACCTAGAGCACGGCGATGTTGAATGTCGAGTTGACGAGCACGCTTCTCTTTGTCTTCACGTTCCCATGCCCTCTTCTCAATAGCCTTGGACAAACCAAACACTTTCTTCATTTGACGAGCCATCCAAGTGAAGCCACTCTCCTTGGCAGCCCGAGAGGGACCTTCATCACCTACAACTTCCTTGTCCTTGCCCCTAGTAGTTTTGGTACCCTTGGTATCCTTGACCTTCTCCGTATGATCTTTGACACGGAGTTGCTTGGGCTTGTGGATGATCCAAGTGTTGTGGTCACTAAGACCCTCAGAGGGATGCTCGTTGGCCCACTTCCAAAGGATAATCTTCATGATGAGGGGGCCGAAGCAAGCATTCTTCTTGAAAATGGTGACGTTCCAAATCTCATTCCAAAGATAATCCATAACATCCAGTTTCTTCCCTTTGGTTTTCATACGATGAGTCATGACCATCAAGGTAACTAGGTAGCTGTGAATTTGATCCAAATTTCCAACCTTGGGATTGATGGTTTCCCGGTAAATGCGATGCATGATCTCATACGGAGGGTAAAGAGCATCCGAGTTGCCAACTGTGTACTTCTTCCAAAAATAGAGGGGAACAAGATCATCCTTGGGCAAAGGCTTTGGATTGAGGTGAACCCGGAAGTACTTCTTATCAAGAGCATCGGTCCAATGGGGACCAAAATCTTCATATCCAAGCATGGATCCAATATCACTCCAAAGAGCGGTGAGCTGCTTGTCTTTCGACATCCAAGTGATGTAGCGGGGCTCCTCGGTGCCAAAATAGACGGTGGCGAGGAATTGGCAAACTAGAGCTTCATCATAATTTTGTTGGAGAGTGATGAAAGGAACAATCCCAAACTCATGGCACATAGACAATGCTTCTCCAAAGTATTCGGGCTTTCTCTCCATGTGAGGGATATCAATGTACCTCAGCTCTAGCACATTGTCATTGGGCTTGCGATAAAGTATCTCATTGTAGCACTCCTCTTGAAAACGGGTATGGAAGAAGGGATTGGTGCCCCGAAACTGAGGAGTCAAATTTACTCGATCAACTGCATATGGATCTCTTTTCCTCATGGAAGTGTAATCTTTGTCAGACATCCCACTCGCTGTCAAGTGCTTGTTCTTGTTGGCAGCAGCTTTCTTCTTCGGAGCAGCCTTCTTGCTCTTGGTGACCGAGGGACCATACACTTCTTCCATTGTGGGATCAAACTCCTCGTCCATCTCGTCAACCCTAGGTTTCTTTCCCCGAGTCTTAGAACCACTCGAACCACCTGTGAATAGCATGGGGTAGGAAAGCATGGAGATGAGAAACACACAAATATTTCATGGGTAGAAAAACCAAGAACACGAGTGAACATAACTTGGAGGAAACAAATGCTAGGTGGGAGTACAACATCTAGGAAGGTTGGATTTGGCACAAGATGGTGATACATTCACAGAGGAACATGAAAAACATCCATAGTCATATCCAACAAATCTAGATGGAGAACTACAAAACTAGCCATAGATTCTTCACAAGATTCATACACAGGGTTCTAGGCATCCTAGATTGCATCTCTACCACACCAATTTGTCAAGAACACCACGAGGAAAGCAATCTGGTCATCTCCATCCATCAACTAGATGAGAGAGAGGGAGAGAGCTTACCGGTGCTCATGGCAGAGGATCGAGGGAGGGAGAGATGCCCGAGAGGTCCCGGGGCCGGGGGTGCAAGAACCACGGCCGGGGGAGCTCGGTCCCGGCGGAGAGGATGGCCGGCGGCGGCGGATTCACAGGAGGAGAGAGAGGGGCGGATGGGGAAAATGGAAGGATTGACTTTCACCCATCCGCCCGTGCCCTTATCCTGGAAAAATCCGCACGAGCGGTACTACCGCTCGATCCAGCGGTAGTACCGCCCCCGATTCCTGCGCGGCCCGGGCAGCGGTCCCACGCGCTGGCAGGGGCAGAGGCACCCGAGCCAGCGGTAGTACCGCTCCATGGGCCGGTAGTACCGGTGCCAGGGGGCAAAAACTTTTTATGGCTCAAATTGAAGCCGTAAAAAGGATTTGTCACCGGTTCCGACCAACAACTTTGTCGAGAGCATGAAATAAAAGGTATTTGAGACTGAGTGGCTTAGGATAAAGTTGAGGCTTAGGATAGAACTCGAAACTGGAGAGAGAGAGTTTACCCAAAAATGCAAGAATCGACACGAAAGGCCAAATTTGAGCACTCTCCCAAAGCAAAAAGGTCTAAAATACCCAAATAAGAGCCAAATAAGATCAACTCCTCATAAGGAGGAGGGCGGTGGCCTAGGCCACCATGTAAGAGTGTATGTGGTGTGACACCGCGAAGATATATCTTGGGTTCACCGCCACTACTCTTCATTTAAGCTCACAATTCATAGAACGAATATAGAGATGCAAATGAGTTCTTACTATCGGCATAATGGGGGAAGGGATAGCCCAATGTATTAGGACCGCACTTCCCCTATGTCCATGCCTACACCTAAACCAAATTACTATTGTCTAATATGGGTAGGTATGCAAGAAATCCACTAAGTCCAATTGCTTATGTCCACCACATTTAGTTCTCCTCTCAACTCCTTGAATCTTGCTTCACCAAGAGGCTTTGTGAACATATCGGCGAGTTGATGCTTGGTGTTGACATACTCGATTGCAATATCACCCTTCTCAACATGATCTCGTATAAAATGATACCGGATCTCAATATGCTTGGTCTTCCCATGAAGTACCGGATTGTGAGCAATTTTGATGGCACTTTCATTGTCACATAAAAGAGGCACTTTGTCACAAATGACACCATAATCCTTTAAAATTTGCCTCATCCATAATAATTGTGCACAACAACTTCCGGCGGCAATGTATTCGGCTTCGGTGGAGGACGAGGCCACACAATTTTGTTTCTTGGAAGACCAACTCACAAGAGACCTACCAAGGAATTGGCAAGTACCCGAAGTTGATTTTCTATCCATTTTGCAACCCGCCCAATCCGCATCCGAATAACCTACAAGATCAAAGCTTGTCCCATGGGGGTACCAAAGACCATAGTTAGGAGTATCTATCAAGTATCTTAGAATCCTTTTAACCGCGGTTTCATGACTTTCCTTAGGACTTGATTGGAATCTTGCACACATACCCACACTAAACATAATATCCGGTCTAGATGCACAAAGGTAAAGTAAAGATCCAATCATAGAACGATAAAGCTTGGGATCAACTTCCTTACCCTTCGGATCTAAGTGTAGATCCGCCTTAGAGTCCATGGGAAACTTATATGGCTTGGCGTTGTTCATATCAAATTTCTTGAGCATGTCTTGAATATACTTGGCTTGACATAAGAATGTTCCTTCACTATATTGGTGGATTTCAAAGCCAAGAAAATACTTCAATTCTCCCATCATGGACATCTCAAATTCCTTGGTCATTAGCTTAGAGAATTGATCACTAAATTCATGGTTAGTAGAACCAAAGATAATATCATCAACATATATTTGGCATACGAAAAGCTCTCCATTTATCCTTTTTGTGAAAAAGGTGGGATCGATTACCCCAATCTCAAAACCATGGTCTACTAAGAACTCCTTGAGATGATCATACCAAGCACGTGGAGCTTGCTTGAGCCCATAAAGGGCCTTATGTAGTAAGTAGACATGGTTAGGAAATTTAGGGTCTTCAAAACCCGGAGGTTGTTTCACATACACTAATTCACTTAGTGGACCATTTAGAAAAGCACTTTTAACATCCATTTGATATAAGGTAATGTTATGAGTAGATGCATAGGCAATCAATAAACGAATAGATTCAAGTCTAGCAACGGGGGCATAAGTTTCACCGTAGTCGACTCCTTCGATTTGGGTGTAGCCTTGTGCAACCAATCTTGCTTTGTTGCGAATGACTTGACCATGTGAGTCTTGCTTGTTCTTGAATATCCACTTTGTTCCAATGACATTATGTGATGTGTCTTTGGGTCTTTCAACTAATGACCATACTTTGTTGCGCTCGAAGTTGTTCAATTCTTCATGCATGGCCGCAACCCAATCCATGTCTTCAAGAGCATCATATACCTTGAGAGGTTCTAAGCTAGACAAACAAGAGACATGACCACAAAAGTTAGTTAATTGATTACGTGTGGACACACCCTTACGAATACTCCCAAGGATATTTTCTTTGTAGTGTTGGAGATGATCCAATGTTGATGCACGCCGAATGACTCGGCGTTCTATGGCTTGACCAATTGTTTCACCAACACGAACATCTTCATCATTTCCTTCATCTTGTTCATGGTCAACCCGAAGTGGAGTTCTTGGAGATGGGGGTTCATCATGTTCTTGTTCTCCACTAGAGTTGGGTGGGTCTTGACCATTATCTTGCTCATGTGGATGACTATCATGATCTTGTTCTTGTATAGCTTGTTGATCAATGGTTGAGGTGGATGGTTCAACTTGAGTAGAACTTGTTCCTTCTTCTTGAGTGTCCATAATAGGTTCTTCAATAGGAATAAGTTCCCCTATGCCCATAGTTCTTATGGCTTGAGGTGGAGGTACATCACCTACATTATCATGATCAATATGCTCCGCTTGGGAGCCATTATCCTCGACAAACTCCACATTCATAGATTCTTCAACACATCCGGTGGATATGTTGTAGACCCTATAAGTATGGGAGTTTGCGGCATATCCAACAAAAATACCATCAAAAGTTCTAGATTCAAATTTAGCAATTGGGCAACCTTTAATGTAAACATGGCATTTGCATCCAAATACGCGAAAGTAAGAGACATTTGGCTTTTTACCGATAAGGAGTTCATATGGTGTCTTTTTCATGAGAGGACGAAAGAAGAGCCGGTTGGAGTAGTGGCAAGCGGTATTGATGGCTTCGGCCCAAAAGTTATATGGGGAATGAAATTCGGCCAACATAGTTCTTGCCATATCAATAAGAGTGCGGTTCTTCCTTTCGGCGACACCATTTTGTTGGGGAGTATAAGCAGCGGAATATTGGTGTTGTATGCCTTCCCCACTTAGGAAATCATCCATAGTGTAATTCTTGAACTCCGTACCATTGTCACTTCTTATTGCCAAAATCTTGGAGTCATATTGGCGTTGAACTAAGGTTGCAAAGTCAATGAATACTTTTTGAGTTTCACTCTTCCTCTTGAGGTAGAAAGTCCAACAATATCTTGTATAATCATCCACAATCACCAAACAATATTTCTTGCCACCAAGACTATCATATGTGGGAGGCCCAAAGAGATCCATATGAAGGAGCTCCAAAGGCCTCTCGGTGGAGATAATGCTCTTCTTGGGATGATTCTTTTCATGCATCTTTCCGGCTATGCAAGCACTACAAGGACGATCTTTGGAAAAATTAACATCGGTTAGTCCTACCACGTGTCCACCCTTCACAAGAGTTTGCAAATTTCTCATACCGACATGGCCTAGCCGGCGATGCCAAAGCCAACCCTTGTCGGATTTAGCCATTAGACACGTGGCGATTTGAGTGGTC
Organism: Poa pratensis; assembly: GCA_947311845.1. NCBI lineage: Eukaryota > Viridiplantae > Streptophyta > Magnoliopsida > Poales > Poaceae > Poa > Poa pratensis. The sequence continues at coordinate 41,846,634 of CAMZMU010000079.1, forward strand.
TCTTTCGAGAAATCGACCACATACAAACCGTTTACACGAAATCCAACAAAGGCTACTTTAAGAGTTTGAGTGAAAAGGATGGTCACGTGGTGTTTATTAAAGATAACGGTGTAACCGACATTGCATAATTGACCAACGGAAAGTAAATTATATGAGAGAGATTCAACAAGTAGGACCTTCTCAATGGATAACTCCGGAGTGATCACTACATTGCCATATCCCAATACCTTAAGTCTTGCATTATTCCCGACGGTGACATGAGAAAATGTGAGTAATTGATTCAATAGGCCCTTTACTACTTCTTTGCTTCCGGTCATGTGAGAAGAGCACCCACTATCAATGAGCCATGAAGATCCACCGGAAGAAAAGTCCTACAAAGAATCAAGTCTTTGTTTTAGGTACCCATTGTGAAATGGGTCCTCTTTTGTTAGTCACAAGGGTCTTTGGAACCCAAATAGCATAGTGATAATCATCTCCATATGAAGTGCCAACATATTTAGCAAAAACACAACCATCTATAGATTTCATAAGAACATATGAAGGGTTGTATTTTCCCGCAAAGTCATTGTGAGTGGCATTGCCCCTTGTGGCATCACCACTCGCAATGGTAGTCTCTTTTGCTTGTGCGGGCTTGGCATTCTTCTTGTTCGTGTTCTTCTTCTTCTTCTTGGCAACATAACCAAGACCCTCTTTCCCTATGTGAGGCTTTTGCGCTTGCAAGAGCTCATAAAGAGGTTTCTCACCTTGAGGGCTAGAGGCCTTGGCAAGTTCATTCTTCAACCTAGCATTTTCCTCAATGATATTTGCATGATCACAAGAGCAAGTAGAGGAGCTAGGTTCATCAATTTTAGTAGATTGTATTTGAAGTTGTTCAAAAGACTTGGTGAGAATAGAGTGTTCACTCTCCAAGGCCTTGTGAGCCTTGGTGAGCGACCCTAACTCATCGGCTAGTCTATTATGACCAACACCAAATACGACCTTTTGTTTCTCTAAAACATTGTATTTAGCAATAGCATGGTCACGTTCTTTAATGATCTTAGAAAGAGTTTCATTTTGAGATTCATCAAGATTCTCAAGCTTCTCCTCAAGAGAAACTCGAAGTTCATGCTCTTCCTCAATCGCCTCGGTAAGGGAAGCGATCTCATTAGCATATTCTCTTTCTAGTCTCCCCTTTTCTTTAAGGAGATCTTGTGCGATGCCATATTGACTCATAAGAATCTCAAGCCGAATCTTGCTTTCACCTTGCAAGTTAGTCATCAAGAAATCCAAAGCAACATTTTCTTCCTTAACTCTAAGACTCATAAATTCATGCATTTCATTCATAGTCTTAGGAGGAAGGGAAGGTGATACCTCGGAGAGCTTGGCCATGAGACACGTAGCGGATTTGGTGGTGACATTATCATTGGGGGATTCAAAGAGAGAAGGGGTTGTCGATGAAGCAATGGCTAAAGCGGCCACTTCACTTGTGGTTGTTTCTTCTTCATCACTCTCATCCCCGGACATATATTCCTCTCTCACCACCAACACCTTGGAAGGTAGCTTCTTGTTGGGATTGAACTTCTTGAAGTAAGGCTTCGTGGGAGAAGAACTTGACGCTTCCTTGCGAATGAGTCTTCCTCCATGTTCTTCACGGTTCTTGTAAGGGCATTGGGCAACATAGTGGAATTGATCTTGACAATTGAAGCAAGTCTTCATTTTTGGGTTGCCTTCCTTGTAGCCTCTTGCTTTATGCTTTTTATCCACATAAGCTTTAGCTTTAGATGGATTTTTCCAAAAGTCCTTCGCCATGAGAGCCACATAATCTCTATGAGCACCCTTGAGTTCCTCGGGTGCCAAGTAACTTCCCTCTTCATGATCTTGGTCTTCATCTAGTTCCACAACCTTGGCCTTCAAAGCAAGTGAGGAACTTTGGGCCATTCCAAGAGCTCGGGCACGAGAGTCTCTAGCAATTTGAGCTCGGACCTTGTAAGATTGCATCTCTTGCATGACTTCATTTGAGGTCAAGAGGTCATAGTTGTGCTTCCCTTGGAGACTATTCAAGTCGTTCTCTTCAAACGGCATGAGGGCATTCACATACTTCCTCTTGATGTAAGTATCATCCACATGTTTAGCACCAAGGTCTCTAAATGCGGTAGCAAGAGCCTTGAGCCTTTGATACATCTCCTCATGAGTTTCATCATCTTTCTTGTAGAAGCCTTCAATTTGATTGCTCATGGCTTCATATCTATTTCTTCTCATGCTCTCATTTCCAACAAACACCTCCGTGAGATTGTTCCATGCTTCCTTGGCGGTGGTGCAATCTTCAATGTGATGGATGTTCTTTTCACCCACGGCAACACGGATCACATCAAGAGCGGTGGAATTTAGTTGAGCTTCAACTTCTTCTTTCCTTGTCAAGTCATTTTCATCCACCGGCTTGAATCCATCAACAATGATCTTCCAAAGACCTATGCAACCACTTTTCAAGTGAGATTTCATAGAAGATTGCCAACGGGTAAAGGAAGATGCATTAAGACTAGGTGGAGCTCCTCTTAAGTGAATAGGAGGATGAGGCACGGGTAGGTCGGGAGAGTATGCAAAAGGAACTCTAGCATGCTCTCCCTTCCCATTAGGTGTTTTAGGTGAGGATTCATTTTTATTTGAGTTCACCCCCGCTTTCTCTTCGACACTTACATCCGAGGGCTTCTCCTTAGGAAGAGCCTCCTTAGGAGGAGCCTCCGGAGTTAGGGAGGAGTCGATACCCTTTGCCACCATGAGTTGCTCTAACATTTTGCGCAACTCTCCCATTTGAGTATCCATAGAGGACTTCAAGGAAGTGAAGTCCTCCACGGAAACAGAAGTGGGAACGATGGTGTCATCGGGTATCTCATTCCCATGTTCGTCGAGGGCCATATTTCTCTTAGGCGGTTAAGCCCGAATAAAGAGCCGAGGCTCTGATACCAATTGAAAGGATCGTATGGCCACCTAGAGGGGGGGGGGTGAATAGGTGCTACTCCAATTTTTAATTCTTTTTCGATTAAGGCTTGACTAAAAGGTAAATTCTCTAGATATGCAACTATGGTGAATTTACCTATATGACAAGTTAAGTCTAAACAAGATAAGATACAAGTAGTAAATAACTAGAAAGGATTAACCGATAGGAAAGCACGCGGAGACAAGAATGTATTCCCGAGTTCCTCCTTTTTAGGGGAGTACGTCTCGTTGGAGGGGTGTGAGCTTCAAACTCAAGATGCCACAAAAGGCTTCACCCTATTCTCCGATGAACCTCGCACAAAAGCTCGGTCCACCTTTCTTTATCGGAATCCTCCAAAGCGGAATCCGGAGCACAAAAGCTCGTTACAACAACTTGAGGCTCAACCCACAAAAGGATTGGGGGCTCTCAATCACCAACAACACCTGCTACACAAAAGTAACAAGCAAGTGAGAACAACAAGATGCCTAGGTTTTCCTAGTGGAAACCCTAGGCTCGAATCCCTCAAGTGAATGAAGGGGAAATGAAGAACGCTTTGGTGAAGTAGTAGATCCGGGCCTTCTCCTTCAATCCTCCAAGTATGAGTGAGTTTGGGTGGAGGGATTGGGAGATCTAAGAAATCTTGAGCTTGCAACAATGGTGTTTTTCTTGTAGAGGCGAGCTCCCAAGCAAGAGGTAGGTGAAGGGCATTATATAGCCCTTCCAATTTCTGGCCGTTGGAGCCCTTTTTCCCGAGCCAGCGGTAGTACCGCTGCGCCGGGCGGTACTACCGCTGGCGCCTTCTGCGCTGTGGTCAAAGCTGCACGCTGACTGTGCATTTGGAACTTACTGAGCGGTACTACCGCCCAAGTCGCCGGTAGTACCGCACATGGCCATCTGAAGCTCCATTTGGCGGTACTGCGAGCGGTACTGCCGCCGTGGTGGTCAAACCAACGCTGACCACCATGAGCCAGCGGTACTACCGCCCGTAGTACCGCTGGTACTGCCGCACATGGGCGCCCGAACCCCATTTCAGCGGCACTGAGAGCGGTACTGCCGCGCCCCTGTAAACCAGGATGGCACAGCGGTACTACCGCCCGAAGGGGCGGTACTACCGCCCAAGGACAGTAAACACTCGATTTCTTCCTTTTCTTGATGCGAGATCAATGGCAATGTTTGCATAAACCTGATCACACTTAAACAAGGGGTTAGAGGCACATGTTGTATTGTCAACATCACCAAAACACGAGTAAGAGCAATTCATGCTCTTTCAGGTGGTCTCCGGGTAAACTCGAGCAAGAAGCACAAATGGTCTCCGGACCGGCGCAAGCCAGCCAGTCATGCCCTTAGTCGGCATTGGAGGCTATCTCGGTTGGAAGCCTTGTCCCCGCCAAGAATTGCTTTGCAAGGCAGAATTATGTCTGAAACACGGCATAGAAGACCCGCCTTGGTGGCAGCGCGACAGAACGATTACCGAGATAGCCAGAAGGAGTCAAAACGCGAGCTAAGTATAAACGTGCTTGCACGGGCTTGTTCCCGGGTATATCAGTTTTATGTGCTTTGGCTAAGGCGAAAGCGGGCGTTCTCCTGGGGCAGCGCCTTCGCGATGACACTGTCAGTTTCCCTCGGGCAGTGGAATCGTGGGCTGAGGTCCGTGCGGTCAGGAAACGGTGGGTCCTTTGGGGGTTGTGCCCTGTGTCTGCACTTCAGATCAGTCTGAGTGCCCACGGCTGGTTAGCGCTCACACCTTTGGATCCTTCCCGAGAGCGTAAAGCCCCCACGAGTACAATAAAACTTATATACCTTGGGAAGAAGTTATTTACATTCAAAAGCATGAGTTCATAAGCCAGTTGGCAATATCAGTACAAAAACATGGTTCACGGCCCCTGGTATTGTCCTTTTCAGGACTTCACAGGTTCACGGGTCATCTTCTCGGGAAAGGTGCTCCAAGATCTCCTCCACCTGGCGGGTCACATCTGGATGAAGCGGTGTCTCGGGTTCAGGCGCCTCGAACTCGGATAGCAAGGAGAGCTGCGGTTGTCGCTGGCGAAGCGCTGTGACGAATCGGGTCGTCACCTGCCTCACTGCCTGTTCCCCAGCAAGGCGAGTGGCTCTGCTAACCTGCTCCTTGATACCTTTGATGAGCGAGGCCACGTACTTCAAGAACCCGGGATAGCGGGCGAAGGAAGTGGAATGGTCGGCCATGAGGACGGGCGGAGAAGGCACTCCCAAATTCGTGAACTCCTGCACGACGTCCAAGGACCCGTGGTTCATCTGGAGCAAGACTCTGTTATCATCGCGGCGGTGGTGAGCAAATCGCCGTCGCTCTTTCTCAAGTTCATCTTTCGCTTCCGCCAGCTCTGCCTGCACTCCCGTCAGCTGGTTGGATCCCTGCTCATGTTGATGCCACGCAATCTGAGCTTGGGATTTGGATGCTTCCGTCGCCGCACGCCCATCAGCCAGCTCCTTCATTTCCTTCTTGCGAAGGACAGTCATGCGTGCATCTTTGTCCTTCCAGAAGTCAATTGCATCGCCCAGCTCCCGAATCTTCCTTTCCATGGCAACGCGGCCAGCCGTAGCCTCTTGCTTAAACTTCTCAGCTGTTTTGAGGGCCTGCTTCTGCGCCTCAATCGTGGCCGTCATCACCTCAGCCCGGGCGGACAAGCTATCTCTGTCGCCCCTAGCTCTCTGGAAATCCGAGTAGGCTTGTTCCCGCTTTTCCCTCTCGCTCTTGAGCTCGCTATGGAGTTTAGAGACCTGCTTGCTTAGCGACGAGGCGGCTCTGCTTTTGGCTCGAAGATCATTTTCAACCTCGCTGCGAGCCCAGCCAGCCATGTTCTCCAGGCCTTATTCGAAGCGGTCCTCGTCCCGCTCCATCTTGATCTGGAGCTCCTCAGTGGTGCCGAGGTAGTGGCGCTCTTCATCTTCCAGCTCGGCCTCTCGTCGCTCCAGTTCTTTCTCGTGGCTGGCCACTCCCTGTTCCTAAGCATAGAGCAGCTCTTCGTCCGCCGCCAGCTTCAGTTCACGGGCGCTGTGAGCTTCCTCCCCAGAGGGAAGCCGCAGCTCGCGAGCCTGCGAGTGCTCCCCGCTGTCGGAGGTCGGGGGCACCAGCCGCGCCAGTTCGGCGCAGGCAGAAGACAAGAACTCCGAGACGCTGGAGAACGTCTTGGAGAACCCGGGGCCTTCCTCGACTCTCCCGGGTTCAGGGCAGGGGTCAGCGTTCCCGGGGCGGAGCCCCGGGGATGTACCCGCCTGCTGCGAGTCCTCGCGGTCCGAGGGTCGCCTGGGGATCCACGTCGCGCCTTTCCCCAGGGCCTTTCGCGCCGACAGCCTCCGCCTCGTTTGCGATGACCGGAGTCACCCCCTGACCCTTGGGGCAGACTGGGGGCTTGGGGGCTCGGAGTTGCCTCCGTCGGAGGTGCCGGTGGAGCTCGACGCTTCGACGTCCTCGCCTCTCCGGGGTCGCTTGCTTGGCCACTCCGGGGTCGGGCTCCTGTGCAAGAAATGAAAGTCAGAAGTCAGGACGGCGGCAGAAGAAAAACAACTCCGCTTTCAAAGACAAGATGCCATCAAAACTTACCGGCGGGCTCTCTTCGATCCGGAGAAGCTCCACCTCTTCTGCACCAAGTCGTCAAAGAGGTCCGGCAAGGACAGGCTCTCATCCCCTACCTCCATGTCAGCAAGGGGAGGAGGGATGGCCTCCGACACCTGATCGGACTCCTGCAACGACGGCGAGCTCGGCGGCACAGGCTGCTCTGGGAGTTCGTCACCCGGCGGGTTTGTCGCCGCCCCGGAAGGAGCGCCGGGGCCTCCACGCCCGCAAGGTACTCCCGGAGGAGTTGCTTCGTCGCCTTCGTCATCCGAAGTCCCAGGTTCTTCAGGGGAAACGTCCCCATGGGCAAGGCCTTGCTCCCTTGGCCTACCTCCTTGAAGACTGCGTGTTTTGGGTGCCGGCGGGGGCTCGATCTTGGTAGTACCCGCCACCCCGTACTCATTACACTCTGGCATCGAAGATCGGATACCGTCGGCGGCCGGATCTTCGAACAGCGGCAAGGTCTCATCCTGGAACTCGAAGGGTACCCATGGCAATATGTAGCCCATGGACAGAGCCCAGGTGGTCTCTGTCAAGTGGAATCTAGACCGTGGAAGGCTGCTGCCCACCTGATTGAGTTCCCAGAGCGGGCGGCTCCGGAACTGCAGAGGGGCAATCCCCCTGTGAAGAAAGTCTGCCAGGATCATGGCACCCGTCACTCCCCTTGCGCGGAGCGCAGCCAACCTGTTGATGACTGGAGCCAGTGCTTCCCCTTGAGAGCTTCTCTCCTTCGAGTGTGCCAGTCGCTCCGCTGGATAATATGGAGTCATCAGATGGGGATTGGTCCCGTCAGCTTCGACAAAATACCAGTTGTGCCTCCATTCTCCAACCGAGGCCTTGGTGAATGTTTCCGGGTACTGGTGCGCCGCATCTCTCCGGAGGCAGAAAGAGACACCGCCAGCGATCCACTTGGACTTCCCCAGGCGTGGAACGAAGAAGTGGCGGAACAGGGCCACCGAGGGCATGACACCCGCAAATGCCTCGCAGGCATAGGCAAAAGTAGCAAGCATCATCACGGCATTGGGGTGCAAGTGCAGCATATGCAATCCGTAAGCCTCCAAGATTGCTGCGAAGAACTCGGAGAACGGAGGAAGAAGGCCGACGACGGAGAAATCGTGGAAAGTAATCACCTCCCCTTCTCGTTGAGGACCGCTCCCAGGGCGCACCACCCTTCCCTCAGTACCGCGGAAGCTCGCGGCCAGGGATTGGCGGACGCGTTGGATGGCTTCTCTGACGCATACTCACTGAGAGAAAAGAGGGCCTGTGTCACCCTCATCGAGGGCGGCGTTTCGGCCAAGGAAGCATCCATCGCCATCTTCTCGGTGGCGGATTGCGACATCTTCCTCACTCCCGTCCTATCTCGCTTAGGTGGCATGGGCTGGGGGCTAGAACAAGGAACGGCGGCGGCCAAGGCGGGAGGCGGCGATTGGCGAAGTCAGGGAGAAGGAGTCTCCTGGGCGGCGATTTGGGGATTTCGGCGAATCTGGAGAGGTAACGGCTACAGTGGAAGCCAGTCGTGGCTTATAAGGCATCCCACACGTCACGTCGCGACCCCATTACTCCGACGGACATGGGGATCGAGGGGGCGTGCCGATTTCTGCGCGTTTCAACCGTTGGATTTCAGGATAAGCAAGGGGTCCGTATGAATCGCAACGTTCGCCATGATTCAGTCAACAGGACCCGGGGGCTCGTCTCTACCTCACCTCGGCGGGTCCCCAATGGAGCTGAGAAGACCAGGTACCCGGGACCCACTTTGACCTATCTTTAGGCCATGGCCCCGGCAGCTGGAGCAAGAGCCGCCGGGACCATGCCCGGGGCTACTGTCGCAACAGTGGAACATGGGGTTCCCCTAGTACTGCCAAAGTGGGTCCACCCCATGTGGGCCCAAGATGAAGATGGACAAGACCAAGACTCAAGTCAAGCTGGCGGGTTCACCGTCAAGACACGCATGGCCTACGACGACTAAGGGCTCCGGTCCTGTGGACCTTCCGGGTCCCCGAATCAAGCAAGAAGGCCAGGAAGGACCCGAGAGCCCGAGCCCCGCAGGAGGCCAGGCTCCCTCTCGGGTACCTCCTATGTCCCTGTGGATAAGCACTCCACCTCACCACGGAAGACTTGAGAAGCAAGGCGAAGGCAGCGCGGGCGGGAAGCACGTCCCGTGGTGGTGTCAGCTCCTGTCCACCCCAAGGCGGACGCTCCCACCTAACCCAGAGGAGACGCTAGGCTGAGGAGAGGCCACGTCTCCCCCTAAACTAGATGAGGAGGGTCCTTCACCCCGAAGGTCCCTCATGCCCCTCACGTGACCCTGTGGCAACCCCTTAGCCTATAAAAGGAGGACCAAGGCACGGGAGGAGAGGAACAAGATAGAGCAAGGACGAGCACAAGCTAGAACCAGAGCAAGACTAGACTAGGGCTGCGGAGGTAGAGAGGAAGGTGATCTCCTCCGGGTCAGGATCTGTCCTTCTTCTACCTCGGGCCAAAACCCTTCCGGGTACCCTGTCCGGGAGGTTCCATTGTAAGCCACACTATGAAGAACTCATCAATCCAGACATGCAGGAGGTAGGGCTTTTAGCCTCCGGGCGGCCTGAACCTGGGTAGCTCCTTGTGTCCCTTTGGTTGTATGCTTTGATCGTGGAGAGGAGAGCTTGATCTAGACTCCGCTCAAGAAGACGATTCTCAGCCTCCTTCGCGCCCCGTGCCGAACCTAAAAGGGGGTATCCTATACTCCCGGTGTCCGTGCAACGAGACACACGACAGTCATGGTGAACTGAAGCACATGATCTGCATCTGCCCCTGTCTGCTCCACTGCTTCCCCTGCTTCTACCTCTGTCCCTGTCTACACCTCTGCTTCCCCTGCTTCAATAGCTTCAGTGAAGAACAACCAAGGCTCCTTCTCCAATCCTCTGTTGTTACTGCTTACAAACTAGTAGATCATCCATTTGTGTGTAGAACTTGCTTGATTTAGTAGTGACAGTGAATTGGGTGACACAATTCAGTGCTATTTCTGAATTTTGCTTGATCTACTCGTGTGATGCTTGATCTGTGACCTGTTGAGATAATTCAAGCATTTTTTTGTGTTGAACTTCTTCATTAGCCTCCAATTTGCTAGTTCCTTTGCCTGACAAGCAAATGACCCCTACTTTTCATGTTTGAATGTTTTGATCTGTCAAACCCTGCTTAAACCCTTTTTCGGTCAGTAAAAGTCATCCTTTTCGAATTTTCCTAGCTTCTGGAAATTGAGAGCACCAGTAGTTTGATCCCTGTGGAGAGAACGACAACCCCCCTATTTCTACACTGATCGGGGGGGGAGGGGGGACTGGTGGTGATTCCACATCTAGTGGATGACGGAGTATCTGGCTGGCACCATTTTATTTCTAGAACATGATCTCGATAAGGCGGTAAATATGAAACTTATTCTCTCTTTATTTAAAGAATTGTCCAATTTAAATATATATTTTTATAAGAGTGAGATATATTGTTTGGGTAAGGCAAGAGATCGATGTACATGATGAGTATCGTCATATTTTTGAATGTGAGGCAGAGTATCTATTCTCCGGTAGGTGGTAAATACGAAACTTATTCTCTCTTTCTTTGAGGAATTGTCCGATCTAAAAATAAATGTTTACCAGAGTGAGATATATTACCCTGACATGCCTTTCCAAGGCATATCCTTGAAAAAAGTGAGATATATTGTTTTAGTAAGGCAAAAAGATGTACATGATGAGTATCGTAATATTTTTCAAGTGAGGCTGGTTCTTTACCGTTTAAATACCCGGGAATTCTATCCATTATAGGAAGCTTCTTAATAAAGAATGAAAACCAGTAGAGGACCGTTTTGAACATAAACTAGGGTCCTGTATAGTTAAGATGCTCTCATATGGAGATGGTCTAGTTCTTATTAATTTCGTTCTTAAATACTTACCAATGTTCTTGTTATCTTTCTTTGAGATACTTAAAAAGGGTACTCAAAAGATTGGATAGTTACCGGTCGCGGTTTTTTGGCAAAGTGGCCAAAAAGAGAAAACATACGGTCTAACGAAGTGGAATATTGTTTGTCGTCTCAAATATCGCGTGGGGGGGTGGGGGGGGGGGGGGGGGGGGGGGGGGAGGGGAAGGGGGGTGGGGATGACTAGGGATTAAGGTATTAGATATAAAGGACATATGTCTACTTTGCAAATGCTTTTTAAAATGCTAATGAAGAAGGGGTGTGTGGCAGGAGTTATTGAGCAACAAATATTTAAACGGGAAATGTTATCCAGGTGGATGCTAAGCCTACATATTCACCTTTTTGGAAGAGGCTTATGAAAGTAAAACATGAATTTTTTACACGTGGGGCATTCGTTGTTTGCAATGGTCTCCAAGTCAATTTTTGGAAGGATGTTTCGTTAGGCTATAATTCGTTAGCGAACAAATATCCTTCTTTATACAATATAATCCGGCATAAGAATGTGTGGTGGCGCATATCATGTCGGTGATCCCACTAGAGGCATCAATTTAGTTTAGGCAATCGCTTATGGCGACCGCACCTAGTTGAGATATAATGCCATTTTCTCTAACTGACACGCCAGATACATTCACGTGGAAATTAATTGACTACCACGGGTTTGTTTACGGTAAAGTCTCTTTGTGCTGATTTGTTGAACGAACACGCAAGATATCTTCGTAAATACTCGTGGAAGTTAAAATTTCTGTTGAAAATTAAGATTTTTTATGGTTCCTTCATCAAAAGGTATTACTCACAAAACATAATTTGGTTAAAATACGATGGACGGGATGCAAAAAATGTGTATTTTGGAGTACATATGAGTCTGCTAAATTTTTTTTTTATCTCGTTCTCATTTGCTCGCAACAGTTTTAGACTCATTCATTTTACCTTTAATATATTGCGTCCTACCAACATTGTGGATATGTTTGGTAGTTGGCTCAATGGATCTAACAAAAAGACAAAGGATATCTTTAAAATTTTGCATTAAATTAATATAAGTCTGTGTGCATCGTTTTGATGCAGAGGCCGAACTCTCCCAATTTTAAAAGAGGGTATTGCTACTGAGTTTTCGGTTCAAGACAACAATCCACCACATGCAGACTCCACCATGTTCTCAGGAGTATCAAAATTATCCCAGCTAGCAAGGCTCTCAATGAGAAATGCCGTGCCATGCGGCTGACACCTAATTAATTAGTAATCCTGATGTACTCCCTCCGTTGTTAATATAAGATGTTTTAACATTGTCCACATGTACATGACACGGATGTATGTAAACATGTTTTAGTTTGTATATTCTCTCACTTTAGTATGTATCTAGATAATATGTGCAAACATCTTATATTAAAAGACGGAGGGAGTAAATGACACATTCTAGCTAAACCCTAAACCAGACAAGTTTGATATTTTGTGCAGACTAATAAGCCGTAGCCTAGCTGTGGGAGGAACTCATGCATGGATGTCTTTCCATGCACCCACTTGAGTTTTAGTCCCCCGTTCTTCCAATTTCGATGAAGTTAATTGCACGGGGTTGTTAGAGCATCTCCAACCGGCTCCCCCAAAGGCCGCCCAAATGCCCGGGCGGTCCGCTCGGACCCGGTTTGGGAAAAAACCCATTCCCAGCCCAAATGATCGGGCGGTCCGGCACACCCCAAACCCAGCCCTCCCAGCCCATATCTGGGGCGGGTTTGGGGCCGGGCGGACGCGTCCGGGCGCGTCCGCCCCATGGTCGCTGACAGGGCGGACCCATGCTTTGACCGCCCTCCCACGCGGTTTTAGATAGCTTGACCGGCGTCGGCATTCATGGCGCACCGGCCGGCATTCATGGCGCACGGTCACCTCCGGCTATAAGTGGAGGTGCCGGAGCAAACCCTAGCTCTCACACCCTCACACTCATCCGCCGCCGCTCTCTTCTAGCCGCCGCCCTCTTCTCCTCCACATCCAGCACTGCCGAGCCCCATCCTCCACCTCCACCACCATGCCTCGCCGCCTTCGCACCACATGCGCCAAGCTCACGCCGGAGAGGTGGGCGCAAATCCACCGCGAATTGGAGGCGGCGGAATCGCATGCGGCCGCATAAGTGGAGGCGTCGCCGGAGGACTCCGACATCGTCGAAATGACAGGTTCGGAGTTCATTCGGCAGATGGACGAAAGACATCGCGCACAGTCGGAGGCGGCGGCGGAACAATGGAGAGCTCAGGCCGAGACGGAGCAAGCAAGGATACGGGCGGAGGAGGCGGAGAAGGCAAGGATACGTGCGGAGGAGCACGCAAAGGTCAAGGCGGAGCACCTTGCGGCCGAGGAGCAGATCAAGGCCGAGGCGGGCTGACCGAATCCTCATCGGTCAGATGACGAACACGCTCGGGTTCATCGACAAGCATATGAAGGTGGAGGCGGCGATTCGTGAAGGCCGCCTCTACGAGCCAGAACTGTCCGAATCTGTCTCCTTCTTCTCTGACTCCGACCAGCAGGGGTCTTCTCCGGCTCCTCCACCCGGTGCGGCACAGGGCGCCTCCGGCAGCGACGCAGCGGCAACGGTCATCGTCCTATCCGACGACGAGTAGAAATGTAGAATAGGATAGCTATTCGGCGGCATCTAGTGCACGTAGTAGCAATTTGTGCACGTTGCATGCTTTTGTAGTATTTTGCTATCTATGCTTGAGGTATGTGGCTGTAGAAACTTGTTTTTAGGGGCTGTCCGGTCACTGTCCGCGGACAGCTTGGGGACCGATTTTGAGGGCTCCGCTTGAAGATGCTCTTAATATACGACCTGACGCTGACGTGAAGTAGAATTTCCGGCCACGTACAATACAAAGCAGCCAGCGCTTGAAGATGCTCTTGATATACGACCTGACGCTGAAGTGAAGTAGAATTTCTGGCCACGTACAATACAAAGCAGCGAGAAATGAAAATGTGGCGAAGCCCGTGCGCAGGCAGACAGCAGCATGCATGCATGCCCCATTAATTCTTGCGCCAGCACAAAGACCGCCGGCCGGGCTCGGGCGCAGTGAAAGCAGTTTATGGTTAGCTTGTTACTAATAATGATTGCATTGCGTCAACTTTACTATAGACCACTGCACTACTAACACACTGGAATCAGGCACAGGGGTTTGGGCTAACTCGATTAGTCATGAATGGTGGAGGAGTCGTGGCCCAACTTGAGGCACCGACATCCGTGACTTTCCATTGTGCCACTGCAGGATGCCGCCGATGGCATGCAGAGGGCGGCGGATCGAATCCAAAAGAGCCGCTCGACGGGCATGGGTGGATGACGGGCTAGCAGCCAGCAGCCCAGCAGGAGCACTAGCACTGGCTAGCAGCTTATGAATGAAGTGTGATGATGATGCTGTAATAACCAAGTTAGCATTGCAGCAGCTAGCGGCGGCAGCAGACACCGCTTGCTTCCTAATTCAGTCCTACTAGCTACTACTCCTCCACTAGTGGGTAATGTTATAGGAAAAGATGATAGCCGTGCGTGCGTGCGCAGCTCAAAGAAACAGACGAAAAAAAGTAGTAAAGCGTACTCCATATAGCTAAGCTAGCTTCCGGCCGCGCGCGCGAAGTGGGCGCGAGCAGCTGCACGCGGGTACTCACCCGGAGACACCGGATCAGGTAACGCAGTGATGCTGCTTCCAGCACTTGCAACCGAGCGTTGTCTCCGTTCCATCAGTTGGAAGCTAAAAATATACCGCTGCGCAGCCCCGACGGATGTGATTCCCCACAACCATCCCGATGGAACTCCTATCCACTAGTCCTCCAGTCAGGCTGTCGCTGTACAAGGAGATGCGGACGGGGAGCGATAGCGTTCCGGAGTTCCCGGCCGGGATGCTTACCAGTCGTACGTGGGAGATGACACACTGCAACGTCAAGTCGTCAACCCTTAAAATCTTGTTTTATTCTTGTTTTATGTATAACTATATAGCTAAGGCCTAGCTTAAAATACTCCTCCGGTTCAGTTTACAAGTTATCCGTGGATCCAAGGTCGCTTATTTGACCAACATAATATGAAGCATATATGATTAAAAAATATACCGCCGAAAAAATATAACATCCTAAGTTTCTAATGAGATAATGTTTTGTCATATATAACAACCTAGAGATACGCGTATGACTTTTAAAATGAAACGGAGGGAGTATCAGAAACTAAAATAAGATTAATGACTGTCTTGACGGAGAGCAGTGAGTTTTGCCTCCCCGCTGCATATGCACCTTTCACTTAAACTGTGTTTACACGTATTCCGAAATATCAAAAATATTTTAAAAAAAATAGTCCGCTCGTACGTCTTCACATCCTATGCGTGTCTAGAATTCGCTTCACAAAAATCAACCTTTTCGTGGCATGTCTGAAAAAACAAAGTTTGGAGCTAAAATAAAGCTAATAGCGGCTTTGTCTTTTTACACATACCACAATTTTTTTTTGGAGAAAGTTTAACCACACATAGAATGTCGAGATGATGCGAGCATTTTTTCTAGAATTTGTCAACATTTTGAAAGGTGTTTTTCTATAAAGGAACATATGCACCTGGTAGTCAATAAATTTCGGACGTTGCTATTTAAAATCAACTATTTATGAATAAGGTCACTGATTATGACTCACGATGAGCAGTGTGATCTCTGTTGAGTGATCGAATACAAAAGAGAGGACCAAACAAATTATTTCCTACGATGGATGGTGAGAGTTAGAGTGAACTCGATGTTTTGGGTCGTAAGTGTAGTTGTATCCATTATGAAAAATAAATTTAAATATTTTAAAAATATAAAAATCTAAATAAAAATATTGGGTGTAAATCCGGACATTCTGCATTTGTATACAAAATTTCGTGAAGAAAAGAAATTTTTCTGGCATGTGTAAAAACACAAATAAATTTCCGTGAAAATTCATTTTGTAGCATCGGATTTTTTTTACACAGGACACAAATGTTGTCATTTTTACATGAAACTTTTTATGCGAACATAAAATATCCAAGTGTACATCCGGTTTTTTAAATTTGAAATACAATTTTGAGTAGTGGGTGGATATACATCTATGAGCCAAAAATGATTTTCCAAATTTAAACACATAAATTTATGAAGTTGCCACTGATGAGCACTTTGGCCGTTAACTTTGTAAGATCCTAGATTTTTATTGTTTTATTTCTTGGTCCTCGATCCGTGAGATCCCAAAAATGACGACAATGATGAAGATCGACGTCGTGGACTCCAAGATCGAGGCTATGGCAGTGGTGGATGAGCTTATGATGGTTTCCCTCTGAAGGTGAGGTTTCTTGTTTTGTGTCGAACAGTTTGGCTTCTCTATTTGTCGTTTCACAGATCCTTTGCATGGGGTGAACATATTTGACGAGGAGAAGGAGGTGGATGCTGATGATGATGTGAGGGATGAATTTGTCCCGTTCGACGGCCCCCCATTCCCCATTATACATTGGTGACTTATGGTTATAGAGTGTGAATTGGTTTACATAGGTATATTCCTACGCTACACACTTACGACATAGTTTGGATCCAATATGAGTCGGTTTATTCTACAAAATTCACATTCAAATAGTTCTACATCTAATATGAGTCGATTTACATTGAGGTTATGTTTGGATGTATGAATTGGGCCTCTGAATTGGCCATTTGGAATTTGTGGACCCGAATTCTGGTGTTTGGGTGCGTTGGGTATTAGAGCCTGGAAACTCAGGCCAATTCCAAGCCCACCCCCACGCGGCTAATTTGTTCATCGATCAATACGGAGGGGTGGAGCTCCGCATTCCTCTGAATTGACTCGAGCGTACCGTTTTGCTCGCTCCTGAAACAGGTCGAGGCACTGCTACAGATCCGCGTATTACAGCCGCATCGCGGCCATGGGCCTCAGCCGGTTTTCCCATCAGGCTCGAAGCAACAGTTGAGGATAATCCAGGCCACCGGAGCCGGTTCGGATGCGCGGCTGGGAAACTAGTCCCCGCAGACGGTTTTTCGAACAACCCACCTCTGCAACCCGAGGCGGGCGCAGCTAAGAACCACCGCGCACGTCGGCGGCGGTCTGGTTCTTCGACCGGCTCTACTGACACGGAACGTCCGGATTTTACCCAGACGCCCCGGCATAATTTGCTGGCGGCTGTGAATAAAAATAGGCTGGGGTTGTATGCGCCGGAGTATCTGCATTTACCCGGAAAATTATATATCCGGATGGGACGTATATTTTCGGATGCCCACTATTTCAGAAACAAGCAAATTAATTAATATTTATGCTGAGCAGTAAATTAGCACATATATTGCTAATCAAGCAGAATTCCATTACATGACGACTAATAACAACTAAAGGACTTCTAAATATCATACATATAGCTAGCTGGATTCTAAATCCTAGCTTAATTAGCTCAAATGTTTCATACACATCTAAAATGACAGACTGCTAGTTTTCACAGTCGTTCGAAATACATATTGATGGAACCCTTGAATGATGTGGCGCAGATAATGATCACCTATCCGATTCGAAAGCCAGCTTTGCGTGCAAATTCGATCCAGCTTTCCTTCTCCAAGCAAAATCTGCCTCTTTCATCTTTGAACCATTTTCCAACGCAAAGGTTAATTGGTTCGGACATCAAACAGATTCGCCCTGACGAGGGGATGACGAGGTGTCGATAAATGCTGCTTGTAATCTTCTGCAAAATTGAGGAAAATTATCAGTGACATCATATATATATAATTAAAATATATGAAAAGACATTTCAATCCGTTGTAAGTAATTACTTACAAGTGTACTATGCCCAAAGTTTTTCTCCGTGAGCTTATGCATAATAAGAGAGCCGATACGTTCATAATGCTCTCTGGCAAAAGTAACCACTCTATCATTTTGTTTAGGAGAGAGTGACAACAAAAGAGGTTTCACCAAAGCACTAAGGATATCGTCACGTCCTACAACCACATTTCCAATTAATAGCAGTGTATTAATTATGAGGTTCTAATTCTGACAAAACTAAGTACAACAAACATGAATTACTGATGAGCTATATGTGGTGTTTATTTCTTGTAACGTACCTTGTTTGGCAAGGGGATAACGAATCACATTGACTTGATCCTCTGCATCGTACATTCGAAGTTAGTAAATTATGTATCAGCATACATGTCAACGTATAACTATATATATCTTTGTAGAAAAAGAGGCTATATATAATATAACCTGGCTCCTACTCGATCATCAACTTCTCTTTATTCACTAGTAGAAAAACGAGTATTGGCGTCTGTTGTTAGCAGCGGTTAGAGCAATTAAGAAATAAGAGGCTGCCATACGCTACACCTCAACCGTTATCTAAGACTAACCGCCTCCAAAGAAAAAGCCGGCTGTGAAAAGGTTGTATTCGGGACGGGTAAAAGCGAAGCGTGGCTCCTATAATCTCGGCGACGGCTATGAAATAAACCCGCCACGATATTAGGAGGCCCGTAGCCGCCTTGTTTTTACGGCCCGTTTCGGAAAAAGTGAGCGGCGGCCTATAAAAGTAACAGCCTGCGGTTATATTAATTTATTGACGGGCCGAATATATAAGCGGCTACGGTTAATCTCTCACGCGTTGTGGTGGTCGCGCGGGACGCCCATTAATGTCCGGAGCATGTCAACGCGGACCCTCCGATATTCAAATTATGCCTGTGTCACTGTCTGTCGCTGGTATTCCGTAATTGCCTCTAGTGTTCGCTGAATTTCAAAAAAACCACTAACAGTGGCCACTTCGTTCCTTCTACACCACTAGATCACACATGCCGGCGCCGCCTGCTGCCGTTTAATCTAGCTAACTCGTCGTTTGCTTGACTCGTTAGACTTCAAGGTGTACACGCGCTCGCCCCTCATTTGAGGATTCCGAGGCCGTCGTTTTGTGTCCTTTTTTCCATTTTTGGAAATACTCCTCCCATCTGCTCTTCTCTCTGCGTCTCACTCCGATTCGCCCTCCGCGTCCGCCTGCCTCCGTGATCCGCTCCGCCTAGCGCTTGAGGCATGGTTGCGCCCCAAGCGCTTTGCACGGGATCTGGGCACAGACATGGAGCCTGCCGGCCGGTTGGAGATCGTGGGCGGGGCAGACGCAGGGGTAGAAGACGCGGGCAGCAAGGCCTTGCAGCTCTGGAGCCCGGTGAAACAACCGATCGTCGCCTCAAAAGGGTAAGAATTGACGTATTTCTTCCTTCAATTTCTTGTCGGATTCGAGTTAATTAGTAATTGTTATGATATATGCGCTGCTTACTGTAGAATGTTAGGCACGTCCGGATTTCTAGTGAAGATTCGGCACGGCTGTAGAACAAACATTCTGCCCGACGGTAGAATTATAGTCAGCGCCGGTTTTGTTTATCAAATCACAGTAGATGCAGCAGAACTAACTTTAAAGGTGCATGAAATTTGAGAAGTTTCCCTGTGCACCGAATGAGGAATTTGTGCCTAGATATTATAACAGCAAATTGGACAATTTCGTAGATGTTCAGACAGATGAAGCTTTAGCCCAAATGTGGGGTAAACACTTGGCTAGTAGGACTGTGTTGATGTCGTTCCATATTGTTAACAAAGAATCCGGGCAAGAGACTATTGTCAACGACTACGGACAATTATGTACGGATAGAGCTAACCTGAGCGGCACTGAGGAGCTTCTTGATCTTGAGTATGATGCAGAGGTAATAAGCGAGCAGGAGGACATAGAATTGGGGGAAGACGATGATTTTGCTTTAGGAGATGATGATGTTGATGAGACCGACTATCCAGATGTGGCTGTCGATCCTGGTAGGATGGCAAGAAGGGAATATTTGGTGGATCCCAACTTTGAGCCTGACTATGGGACTGATTCGGATGAGGAGGCTGAAGATGAGGAAATGGGTTCCAAATATGATGATGAAGATGAGGACAGGTCAATCATACACTTTGACAAGGACAACCCTACAACAGATGAGGGGACTGTTTTTCAGAGTGTGGAGGACTGCAGATATGCAGTTGCTACTTATGCAATAAAAGTTGGATTTGAGTACATCACTGAAAAGAGTGACCAAAAAAGACTGAGGGTGCATTGTAGGGAAACTAAAGTGTGTAAATGGAGATTACATGCATCTCCAATGAGGGTGGATACCCATTTCAGGTTGTAATTTCTTATTCTAGTCTATTTTCGTACTTAATATTTCCCAAATGTTGTTGATTTACTAATAGTTACAATAATGCAGATCAAGAGTGAACACCCAGGAACACAATTGTCCGAACACTGCTTTAAGTGAGAAAATTAGACCTGCTTCAACCAAGTAGATTGCTGTTACCGTACTTGATTGGGTGAGGGAAGATCAAACAATTGGAGCATCCGAACTGAGAAAGAAGCTGCAGGAGAAGTTCAATGTGCTAATTCCGTATCACAGAGTGTTTGATGGGAAGGAGATGGCTTTGGACCTGATTCAAGGCAAATGGAATAACAATTTCCATATGTTGTACAGTTTCAAAGAAGAGGTGGAGAAGACATCACCTGGGAGTGTTGTTGACATAGATTATGAGGTGGTGAGAGGAAGAATGAAGGTTTCAAGAGGGAAGAAGTATAAGATGGCAGATAAGAGATGTTTCAGGAGATGTTTTGTCTGCTTGAAGGCGTGCTGGAAAGGATTTTTGGATGGCTGCAGGTCATACTTGGCAATAGACTCAACTTCTTTGACAGGGAAGTTCAGAGGACAGCTTGCTACAGCATGTGTTGTAGATGCACATAATTGGCTGTTTCCTGTAGCTTATGCTATCCTGGAGGGTAAATCTAATGAAAGCTGGACATGGTTCATGCAGAGGCTTCGTGGAGTGATAGGCCACCCTCAAGGATTGGTGATACACACTGATGCATGCAATGGGCTAGAGAGTGCTGTTGATGCTGTCTTTCCTGGGGTCGAGCATAGAGAATCCATGAGGCACCTCTCGAAAAACTTTTTGAAGAAATTCAAAGGATTTTTTTTGAAGATAACTTGTGGTCAGCGTCGTACACATACACCCCAAGCTGACATTCTTTTTTTTGAAGAACATGTATAGTACAGAGCCAAAGGTGAAACAGTACCTTCGAAAACATCACACCCGACTATGGGCTAGAAGCAAGTTTGGTGAGTTAAGCAAGGTTGATTTTGTTTGTAACAATTTAGCACAGAGTTTTAAGTCCAAGATTAGGGACCTTTGATCACTAGCAATTGTTCTCTTGTTAGATGCAATAAGACAGGCCATAACGGTGAAGATAGATTTTAGGCAAAGAATTTGTGCAAGGAAATTTATAGGACACACAATACTGCCAAAGGTTGTTTTGTTACTGAATCAAAGGACAATAGCATTGAGAGGAATAAAAACGAGGATGATTAGGAGTTCTAATACCCTAGCTGAGGTTTATGCAATAGACAAGCATGGAAATGAGAGGAGGTATCCTATAGACATTGCAAACAGGACTTGTGCATGCAGGAAGTGGCAGGTTACTGGCCTGCTGATGGCCCTTCACGTAGTTCCCCCACAATGGTGCCAGAAAAAGTTGCTAGCCCCTTCGCGTGGTACCTGCGTGAAAGTAAATGGGTTAGGTTGAGACTCCAAGTGCAGAGTGTATGTAGTAGTGGAAGACAGTTTTCCCCACGAGGGGTGACTTGAGGGTTTAATATCGAACTCTCGGGGAACCAGTATTTCAGGTGTTATCTCCTTATCCTTCTCTTGAGAACCTGCAACAAAATAAATTGTTTTGTGCCCTCAACCTCACCAAGTGGTTGTCAAGCACAAGGTGTGAGAATGATAATAAAATAATATGCAATGCAAACAATAAGTAAATATGCAATGATGGTAAATAAATATGCAAGGATGATGGTAGTAATGATAAATGATATTTTTGGGTTTTTTATGATGAATGCAAGATATAAAAGTGTTTTTGTATTTTCGGATTTAATAACGGCAGCAAACAAAGTGGTGATAAAAGTGTTGGAAATGTGTTTCTTATGATTAAAAATGGACCGGGGTTCATGGTTTCACAAATGCACTCTCTCTTGATAATGTGGTGGACAATGGAACACAGAAAAATTAATATGTAAGATGGCAAGACATGGTTTGACAAGTTATTAATAATATGGGCATCACGTCCTAACATAGAGATCTCAAGTATAAATTGTTCTCTCTCTTATGCTCCACCAAGATGCGAACTAAATCATAACACCTTAGTAATTAAGATAAATCAGAGCATAGCAATAAGTTCAATGCCATGAAGTTAAAATAAGAACATGCTAGATCTAGTCATGGAGGTAGTGGCAAAGGTCACATCCACTCTCCGGTAGCATGGTATTTTTGTTTATCCCTAGTGAGGCAACAAAGTAAGGTAGAAAACCCAAGTGGATCGCAGAACTTTCTCTCACGTTCACTGCACTAGCCACCCCCCGTTACTCCAACTAATGCACACGTTCCCCTCACATGCTCTCATAAACAAGCTTGATCATGACAAGTAAATAAGAACAGGGTACATAATATGCATATACTTTCATAACTGAAACAAAACCATTGCAATCTCAAACATGTATTAACTCATAATAAAGATCCACCACAAAGGAATTACATAGATGACCGTAATCATGTTCAGCAGCTCATACGGTACTAATTAGTGAAGCTCATAGAGAGGAGAGATACATAAGCACTAGTAGGGAAGTGCCTTTCTGTGGCGCACCAAAACTGTTTCTGTGGCGCATGGTCGGTGCGCCACAGAATCCTCGCCACAAAAATATTATTTCTGTGGCGCACGGAACCATGCGCCACAGAAAGTATACAATTCTGTGGCGCACCTCCAGAGTGCGCCACTAAATTATTTTCGATGCGCCACAGAAAGAATTTCGATTATTTACTGTATTTGACAATAATGTATCTGTGGCGCACTTTGTTCGTGCGCCACAGAATATGGTGCGCCACTAAATTATTTACCGTGCGCCACTAAATTATTTGCCGTATATTATTTGCTATATTATCGATTATTTGCTGTATTTGACAATAATACAGGTATATTACAGAATTTTTACAGAAAATAATAGAAACAGTAATATATTTTGACACAGTATTAAAACAGACAGATAAATATGTACATCACCACTTAGAGTCCGAGATACATACATATATAGTGACAATTAAGTGCCAAATTAATTGTACAAAAGTTCATCTCATGTCACATAAGTCATAGTACAAATAAAGTTGTCATCGATTTCCCTCTGATGCAACCCTGGAGATGGATACAACGATGTGCCATTTCACCATCTCTTCTTGAGTCGCCGCTGGAGTCTCTTGCTGGGTCGCTGACGGAGAACACGTCTAGCTCCACTGGTAGGATTGAGCCTTCTGGTGTATCGGCTCCGGGAACGGTTTATAGCGGTCTTTCGTCATCCACGTCCTCATGTCATTTTGCTTGTCTAGGCGTTCTTCGATCTCCCACTTAGACAACCCTGGAGATGAGTTGGGATATATATTTGATTAATAATATAAATAGAGTATGATTTATTCATCTAATTAAGTGGATAAGTCTATAATAAAGAAAATAAAGAAGCACTTCTATCGAGTGAGGCAAGGCTTTTCTTTCACAATACATCCTACCTCTGGCGTTGTGTAAGGACCCCCATGCTTCCATGACATCTTCCAAAATGATTAGCGATAACTGCCTCTGGATGCGATGGAAGTCTTCTCTAAGCTCAGAATCGGTGATTTCCCCCGCATTTGTGCTCCATTCTTGGAGACTAGATGGCCACCTCGTTGTCTCTACATCCCGGACAAGCCCTTTAATGTGATGGAGGACGTAGAAGGCATCCTTCACACTGCTAGACGCATGCTTAATGCAATGGAACCCGGTCCCATGCCAGAAAATGTGTTTGTTGTCCTTCGTTAAACGTTCCCCATTCTTTTCTTTGTGGAAGTGGCCTCCCTTTTGGGCATAGCCCTCGAGAGCCTCATCGAGAACACCCTTTATTCTGGTGTAGTCTTTAAGACTCCCCGAGTGGAAATAAGTGGCAACGGACCACCTCGGGCTTACAACGATGAGTACTGCATACTCGTCACTGCTCAACACAATTGAAACAAAATGTTGGAAAGGATCAACAACGGAAGAAATCTATAAGAAAGCATAAGATACGACGGCGGTGACCGGATGTGTACTTACTCGGAAAAGAAAGGAATAAGAAAGATGTTCTTATCCTTGTTGTTCAGCATGATTCTCTGGAGGAACTTCGTGGCCTTGGCCCGTGTCGTTGATCCTTCCACCAGCAGGCTGTCACGCATGTAGTAGGGATCCACTACCTTGATGTACGGGGTATTATCTCTCCTGATCCTCATCGCTTGGTTGAGCGCGTATAGGCGGACCAAGTTATAGTCCAGCCGTCTAAAGTGAAACAGCTTGAAGACGTCCTCGTACGATATGAAAAACAGATCTGCGGGGGTTTCATGGACGAACTCGGCCAAGTCTTTTTGCACCTTGACAGTGAACACCGGGTAATTTGGATTATCTTCTTTAAGAAGGTTGCTCTCTTGCATCAAGATAGCATTTTGCAAAGAGAGCATGCATCCGTCTGCGAGGTGGAGCAGCTCCCGAGACAGGATCGGTTGACCAGCTTCATGAACTTGGCTCAAGCCATCCGCACGGGGTGATACCATGTCTTCATACCCCCGGATAGTCGTCTTAGGAGCTGGCTTACTTCTCTTCCTGTGCTTCTTCTTCTTCTTCTTCTTCTTTACCTCTGGGATGCTGGGGGTTCATCTTCTGTAGTAGGCACATTGATTGAGTACTTGTTGGAGCCGAAGCTGATCACTGGGGGAGGCCCTTTTCTCCCTCCCTCAATCCAAACCCTGACAGACTCACAGACGGTAGTAAAGATCGACGTGAACGTCGTTGTCACTGCCTGTGCGATGACCGTCTGAATCATACTATTTTCCTCTCTCTCGGTTCCTCGCCTCCTATTCGAGAACGCCCGGCCTCGTTATTGTCAGCCATGTTCGTCTCACCTATAAGAAAAAAATGTCGAAGTTAGTACACCAAATATAAGAAAAAAATCACTTAATTAAGTACTAAGATACCCGGCCCATGCATTAGTTGCAATACCCCATATGTCTTGTTTTTAGCAAAGCCATGCCAAAATTCACGAAAAATTTCGGCATGACCTTTGCTAAAAAAGGGACATATGGAGTACCCGAATTTGCCGGAACGGAAGTTAATCGACGTTCCGGCAAACTCAAGGGCCTCATGGGTACCTTCAGACATTTCACAAATCATGTTGCCGGCATCTCCGGCCGGCCAACAACAAACACATATCCACATCTGCCGGCCGACAACAAACACAATACCACATCCACATCTCCACGTGTCCTATTTTTAGCAAAGTCATGCCAAAATTCACGAATTTTTTTGGCATGACCTTTGCTAAAAAAAGGGACATATGGAGTACCCGAATTTGCCGGAACGGAAGTTAATCGACGTTCCGGCAAACTCAAGGGCCTCATGGTTACCTGCATAGATTTCACAAATCATGTTGCCGGTATCTACGGCCGGCAACATCCACATACACAACACGCTGGTCGGAACACAAACAACCACGACACGATGGTCGTGGTAGCACAGAACACATGGTCACCGGGTTAACCAATAGCTCACCAAAGGGGGAACTGTAGTTGAGGAGATAGTTGATGTAGTCGAAGCCGGTGCTATGCACAAGAAAAAAAATAAGAAAATTCACATCCATATATATCTTCATTTACTTTAAAAAGTACCAACTTTGGAGCATTTCTAAAGCATCAATTTTGATCCTATTTCCTAATTACTACTTCATAAACAGTGACCATATTTAACTTAGCAAAAATTTTGATCCTATTTTCTAAAGCATCTCCATGAGCATTAACCCTCATGGATCTCTTGTACTAAGTTAGTGCTTCATAATTAACCCCAGAAATAATTTTTTGAATACATCTAGAACCTTAATTGAAGGCATTTTTGTAGGTATGTTTAAACAGTGACCATATTTAACTTAGCAAAAATTTAAATTTTTTTGGTCTCCAAAATTTTCCTAACACCACTAGCACCAACTAGAAGCATTAGCAACTACTTGCAGCAAGCACTCAACAACCAAATGAATCAAATTCTGTAAAAATATGGGTTTGGCATTTGACCAAACACCTTGTGTGCAATTGTGGAGGGGAGGGAGAGGGGATGGAAGGAGCAGCACCTCGGGGAGGGGATGGTGGAGGGGAGGGAGAGGGGATGTCGAGGGCGTCGGCGGCGTCGGCGTTGAGGTGGCGGGCCGGTGGCGGGCCGGTGGCGTGTTCCAGGGGCGGCGAGGCGTCGGGCTCGGGCGCTCCAGGGGTGGCGAGGACGCGGTGGAGTGGCGGCGAGGAATCGATGGTTGTCGAGCGCGCGGTGGAGTGGCGGCGAGGTCGCGGTGGTCGTCGAGCGCGCGGGCGGGAGCTGCCGGCGGCGAGGGCGCGGTGGTCGTCGAGCGCGCGGTTAATTTGGGACTTGGAAATTTTGGATGAAGAGGCGCAGCGCGATGGCGGGCCCACATGTAAGTGGGCACAAAATATTTCTGTGGCGCACCGTTGTATTGGTGCGCCACAGAAAGGCAGGATTCTGTGGCGCACCAATCCAACGGTGCGCCACAGAATTTCTAGTACAAAATTTAAAAAGCTGTGCTGTTGTTTGATGACACAAACAGCAACACAACCCAGTGGTTTCCAACAGTCCGAATTAACCCTGATAGCCAGGTTCGAATCCTGGCAAACTCACTTTTTTTTAACTTTTTTTCTTTAAAATTTGGTTCAAAAACTTGCATTGTCTCACACACAATGTATATTCAATTCATACACATATTCAATTCATTGACTCATACATATTCAAAAACTTGCATTGTCTAGTACATATTCATGATCATACATATATATGCTTCCATTGTCTCACACACACACACAAATTAAATACACCAAAAAAGTATTATTCGTCTTGTTGGTTCCGCGAGCTAGCTTCTCTTCTTTCCCTTCTTCGCGGTTGAAAACTTTAGGCCGGTCACCTTGAGATTTCTTCGCGTGAACGGACAACCTTTAGTAGGTAGGAGGTCTTCCTTCTTTGTGTACTAGTAGTAGGCATGTCGAAGAACTTGTCGAATTCCTCCTCGATCTTTGGCTCGTTGTCCAAGTCTTCCTCGGTGGCGTCTCCTTCCATTCCGATGATGCTCCTCTTGCCCCTCCTCACGACAACACGGCTAGGCTTTGACGGGTCGGTAATGAAGAAGCATTGCTCAACTTGGCTAGCGAGTACCCATGGCTCATTTTTTGCGGAGGCGTTCTTCGATTTGGCATCGGGTATAACCATGGTGGTAAAATACCGGTCTTCTTTGACGACGTCCTTGGCCCATCTCACACGGAACATTGGCACCAACTCTCCACAGTAGTTGAGCTCCCATATCTCCTCGATCCTTCCGAAGAATCTTTCCTTGACAGTAGCCTCGTCATCGGCGTAGGATAGCATAGTTACTCCTGAGTTTTGATATTCGCTATACCTGTCCTTTTCCTCGGTGCAGAATCTGAAACCGCCGATGTCGTACGACTGATAGGTCTTTACGTTCTGCCCGGGGCCCTGTGATAAGGAGAATATGAGTTTTTCCTCTTCCGTAGATGGCTTCCTGCTCTCTGCTTCAAGCAGTTGCCTTTTCTTGAACCAACGCGTCAAGCTGGAGTTGTGCTCTCTGATTACGTCTCCCTTCTTCCTCTGCCGTCTCATGTCGACGTAATTCTGCTCGATTAAGATTTTGTGCTCTTCCACAAAATATTCGGTCACTTTTAAGTGTTGTAGCGCGACCCGGTGAGCCCTGTCGAGGTCGTCTTTTTTACCATGAATGCCACAAAGATTGAGCGGTAGCCGTCGTGGTGACCAACTCCATCGAGCCTGCCGAGGTGTGTCCTGGTGGGCAGACCGACATCCTCGTTCTCGGTCCTTAGATAATTCTGGCAGAAGGAGATGCACTCGTAGGTTAAAAATCCCTTGGCCATGCTTGCGTCTGGACGGGCCCTGTTGCGAACGTATCCTTTCATGACACCGTTCTGCCTTTCGAACGGCATCATGTAGTGCAGGAACGTCGGACCGAGCTGCCTGATGTCATCAACGACATGGAGAAGGAGATGCACGCAGATATCAATGAATGCGGGCGGGAAGTAAATCTCGAGCTCGCATAGTATCACCACGATCTCTTCCTCAAGCATGTCGAGCTGCTTCACGCCGATCGACTTCCTGCTGACGACGTCGATAAAGTTGCAAAGGGCAGACAACGTATCACGGACGTGCTCATCCATTAACCCTCGGATCGCAACGGGAAGTATCTGTGTCATCAGCACGTGACAATCGTGAGACTTCATGCCGGTGAACCTCTTCTTTGTTGCATCCAGATATCTGCTTATCTTCCCCGAGTAACCGTGAGGAACTTTGACTCCTAGAAGGCACCTGAAAAACTGCTCGAGCTCCTCCGGACTCATACTGAAGCAGGCAGCGGGAAGCATCACCGTGTTCTTCTTTGCCCTTTTGCGGCGACCTTGAGTCCCTTCTGTCTGATCATCATCATCATCGTCGTCATCACTATCGGGGGCCTGAAGTTCTGTCCTGATGCCAAGCCATTTCAGATCGTATCTTGCTTTCGTCCCATCCTTGGTCTTATCCGACATGTGGCAAAGTGTGCCAAGCAGACTCTCGGTAACATTCTTCGTAATGTGCATCATATCGAGGCTATGTGGCGTCTTGAGGACCTTCCAGTACTCCAAGTCGTGGAAAACAGACCTCGCTTTCCATACACCCAGCAG
Source organism: Poa pratensis (assembly GCA_947311845.1). Taxonomy (NCBI): domain Eukaryota; kingdom Viridiplantae; phylum Streptophyta; class Magnoliopsida; order Poales; family Poaceae; genus Poa; species Poa pratensis. Next base: position 41,874,949 of record CAMZMU010000079.1, read on the forward strand.
TGGATCTACCTTCGGTCGCTTCTTTCCCGGCGCTGGGCACTCCTTCCAGTTTTTCAAAAGCTCGTCGATTTCTGTGCCGCTCCTCGGGCACGGGGCTCTTTCGGGCTCGTCTTTACCATTGAACAAATCACCGCGTTTTCTCCACGGGTGATCCATGCGAAGCCACCTTCGAGCCCCTGGGAACACGGTTTTCGAAGACCCGGGATCCCTTGGTAGCTGGAGATGCGGGGTCTTATCCATGCACTTGACACATGCGCAAAATCCGTGACCTACCTGGGCCGATACATATGAGCAACCAGGATAGTCCTGCACCGTCGTGAACAACGCGGCTCTCATATCAAAATAATCAGCTGTGTAGGCGTCCCACGTACGGGCTGGCGTCTCCCACAACGTGGCTAACTCCTCTTTCAACAGCCCGAGATACAGATGTATGTCGATACCTGGTTGTTTCGGCCCCTGAATGAGAATACTCATGTGTATGTACCTTTGCTTCGTGCACAACCACGGGGGAAGGTTGTAAGGCCATACAAATACGGGCCAGGTGCTATGGGTGCTACTCTGGTTGCCGAACGGATTGAGTCCATCGGTGCTCATACCCAGCCTGACGTTCCTTGCGTCGCCCCCAAAATTTTCGAAGGCCATGTCCAATTCTTCCCACTGGCTAGCATCTGAAGGGTGTGTCAGGATCTTTCCCTTCTCCGGATCTTCTTGGGGCTTCTCCCTTTCCGCATGCCATTGCATGAGCTTTGCTTCCTTAGGGTCTACGAAATACCGCTGCAGACGGGGAGTGATAGGAAAGTACCATACCACTTTTCGAGGAACTTTCTTGTCCTTCCCACTCTTGTACCGTCCTTGGCCGCACACCGGACATGTGTATCTGTCCTTGTACTCGCCCCGATAAATTGCGCAATCATTGATGCAGGCGTGGTATTTAACGTGCGGTAGGTCAAGAGGGCACACGACTTTCTTGGCATCCTCGATACTAGTTGGCAATGTGTTCCCCTCGGGAAGACGATCGTGGAAGAATTTCATGTTCTTGTTGAAGCTCACGTCGGTCCATTTGTTTTCCGTCTTCATCTCCAGAGCATCAAGCGTTACTTGCAAGCGCGTATCCTGTGGCCGGCACCCAGGATACAACGGAGTCTTCCCGTCTATCTCCATTTGCGCCAGCTTGGCTTTCTCTCTGGCTGCAGCTCTGTCGTTGCTCGTCTCCTTGAGTAGCAGTTCTTGAACATGAGGGTCCTGCAAGGCCGAAATTAGCGAGGTCTGCGTGTTCGCGTCTTCTCCACCACCATCTACTCCTTCATCATGACCGTGTCCGCCGGCATCTCCTTCGTCACCATGATGATCTTGTTCGCCGGCATCTCCTTCGTCATGATGATCTTGTCCGCCGACATCTCCTTCGTCATGATCATGATGATCTTGTCCGCCGACATCTCCTTCGTCATGGTTGAAGCCTAACATGAAACCGCGCCTGAGCAGGTGATCCTCCAATTGTCCGGAATCAGGGTCGATCCAGCTCACGAGTTTACATTTTCGACACGGACATCTTATCTGGCGCCTGTTGCACCGAATCATGTCCGCCTTCGCTTTTTCCTTGTATCTACTGATTCGACCGGAGCTCATCCTGACGACCATGGTTGCGGCCTACGCGGTATACATAGAGCACAAACAAGAGTATGTTAATTAGAACCGCAACATGCATGCACACACATTAGTTGGCCCATGCATTAGTCGCAATACCCCATATGTCCTATTTTTAGCAAAGTCTCATGCCAAAATTCACAAAAAAAATCGGCATGACCTCTCCTAAAAGTAGGACATATGGAGTACCCGAATTTGCCGGAACGGAAGTTAATCGACGTTCCGACAAACTCAAGGGCCTCATGGGTACCTGCAGACATTTCACAAATCATGTTGCCGGCAACATCCACATACACGACACCATGGTCGGAACACAAACAACCACGACACACATCCGGCCATACACACACCGTCGGCGCCACCAAACATGCATATGCATGTTCATCATCCATGTAGATCCATGTCTCACCTAGTAGATTCGGTGCCGAGACGTGACCGCGATCGATGAGAGAGCGTGTGATGTTGGAGAGAAACTAGTGGACAAAAAGAGATGTATTGGAGGCTCTCCTAAACCCTCACCAATAATCTATCAAACAAAATAGGTTTAACTAAAAAAAATGGAGAAAACTATGGGCAAAATAGGAGGGGAGGGAAGAGAAATACGAGCTAGGTGGAGGTGGAGGAGGAAGAAGAGAAGAAGTAAATGGTGGTAGGTAGAGGGGTTGCCACCTTTTTGTAGATCTGGAGGCAACATTCTGTGGCGCATGCATCATGGTGCGCCACAGAAACATGTCTTTCTGTGGCGCACCACCATGCCTGCGCCACAGAATGTTGCCCACTTAAATTATTGGTGGGGCCGCACCATGTTTTCTGTGGCGCACAATGCTGAATGCGCCACAGATAAATTACCAATGCAATCATTGGAGGGGGCCCCACCGAATTTTTGTGGTGCATCTGGATGAATGCGCCACAGAAAGTATAATTTCTGTGGCGCATCCATGCAGATGCGCCACAAAAAGGTCACCAGATATTTGTGAAGGTGGGACCCACCATTTTTCTGTGGCACACGCATGCACGTATGCGCCACAGTATTTTGTGGCACATTAGGAGTGGTGCGCCACAGAACATTTTTTATGGCGCATGGTATGTTTGGTGCGCCACAGATAGGGAATCCACAGAAAGACACTTCCCTACTAGTGAAGTTACTTCCATAAACCCATAGTCCAGGGGTGGACTACTCCCTCTTCATCATGGTGTCGGTGGAGATGTTGTTGGAGGGGAAGGAGACCACACCGGCAGCGCCCCGCCGGAGTTTTCCCCCTCCAATCTTCAGCTCCAGATCTCTGTTTCGTGGTTTCTGTGTTTCTGCGGCGCTCCTTTCCGAAGGGCGTCGGGGACTATTTTTATAGTCGGTTTTAGGTCAAGAAGGAGTCGTGGGCGAAAAGATCGACGGCAACGGCGCCTCGAGGCTCCAGATGGTGGGTCCCACACGGCCAGATTCCTTGGCCGCGTGGGCCACCCCTTTTGGGCCTCGGGCCTCCGCTTGTTCGCTTCCTTCGCTCCCAAGTCTTCTTCCTTCCAAAAACTGATGCTCGAAAGTTTCAGGTCATTTGGACGTCGTTTGGGTCCCTGAAACATCAAAATATAGAAAATAGGGTTTTCTGACTGCGCAGGGTTAATTCCATAAAAATAGGAAATCATGAAATATCCAAAAATCATTATAAAACATTGATATAACCCTTATATGATGCAAATATGATGGAATATAAGTAAAATAATGCAAAGTTCATGTATGCATTTTATGCATCAACATCCCCAAGCTTAACCCATGCTCGTCCCGAGTATGAAGGTGATAAAACTAACATGGACTTTGCATTTTAATACTATCAATGGATATCAAAGGTGATTACTATTGCTACATAGAGTCAAATGATTCATTCTTCAAAGGAATAACAATATGCAAGATAAATTATGAAGTGATATCAAATACTCAATGTAAAGATGTTCAATGATAAATTCACAAAGTGTAATATAGAAGAAAGTACTATGGACCAAATGTATGCATAATGAAAAGTAAAAACATCCTATGGTGGTCATAGAGTACTTCTTATGAAAACTGAATATAAAAGGTGGACACTTTGGATAGATAAATAAGTAGAGGTAAAGCATGAATAAGTTTCATCTAACTTCCAAACACTTCTACTTAAGTTAATGCTTGCAATGTGGTAGTCATTGGTGTGGAGCTCTCATTACCCCTATCATAGCATCTTGAATGATTAATGTTTAAAGTGAAAGCAAATATGAGTGGTGTGCTTGACAATGTATTGGTTGAATGTCTCATGTCCCTTGAATACAAGTACCTACACCATGTGTTACTCACTTTGGTCCACAAAGTAAATTCAAATAAAGGTCATTGCAAGTAATAATAGTATCATCAAGAACTGCACTGGGGTACCTCTTGCCCCATGACATGAACAAGCCCATGTCAAAACAACAAGACAAACAGACAATGAACAATCTCAGCACTCTTTTATTTACTATGGGTATAGCTTTTTATTATGAGGTGCATCACTGAATGAACATTATGGTTATGCTGTAAATTTCCACCATGAATGATGCATGGCTTAGATTAGCGGCCCAGCATTTCTCTAACCATTTATACAAACTCTTTGAACTTACTAAGTATCCACATTCATTTCACCCATGATAGGCATCCATAAACAAAAGTACATGACATCAACTAAATATAAATAAGTGCAATGTTGAAAGCTTGCCATGTGACAGCACATATGGGCTAACTCCCAACCAAAACAATTGTCAAGCCCACAACTTCATAATTTTAATCACAATGGTTCATGCTTATTAAATGCAATAAAAGTAAATTGTGCATCAAGTTCGTGAGAGCTTTTAACCAATTTTTCCCATGACAATCAATAACATAAGCATTTAAATTCAGAAATGTAGATAACACAATATAACATGATAAACATACTTGGAATAGCATAAAGCTAATAGGTAGATATGGTGGACTCACTGGAAAAACTTTGGTTGAAGGTGTTGGGAAACAAGCTTTTTACTTGTTGTAATTTTTGGGCTAGCAATAGGGAGAAAGTTGACCATCTAAATGCATGCATAAGTGTCCATAGAACTAATCAATCCATGTTAAACCAAGTAAAGTTAAAATTCAACATCTAAACATGGTAAAAGATAGCTCTTACAACACACTTGCAAATTAATAGTCATTCAAAGCACATGAATTATGCAACTATATGTATCTTTTAAAATCAACTCAAACATCCCTATCCCAATATATTTAATAGCATCCAACATAATTCAACCCAAACTTCCAGTAGCTCTCTCATATATAAATGATAGTGGTGGTCTCAAGAAAATAAAAATCAAACCGAAATAACAAAAGCAAAAAAAACAGACGCTCCAAGTTTATACGATAAAGTGCTTTGATCGAAAAACAGAAGTTAGACGTGTGCAAACCGAGAGTGTGTTGGTCCAGTGGGGTTGTCTTGACATCCCCAAGCTTATGGTCTTCACCATCCTTGGATAGCTCTTGGTGCAGCTCCTCTAATCCCTGTGAAAAAACTTCAAAACACCGTTTCTCCCATTTCTTTTCTGTGGGGTGATATTAGTAGTGATAAACAAATAGGTTCCTTGCTGCATAAAATCCTTAGGCAAAAATTCATATGAATGTCCAGAGAGTATATAATGTTGTATGCCTACTCATAAACTCAATTGAATCAAAAAGATTCAAGCAAAAAGCTCAAAGAATGCATCAAACAATATCAAGACAGAATCTGTCCAGAAAAACAGCAGCAGCAAAACGCATTTTTCTACCCTACTTAAACTCGTCAGAAAAATCTGAAAAAATCACGTGTAGAGGATGAAAAGTTGAAGCTACAGTTCAAATTACAGCTCAATCGGAGTTACAGATAAAAAATGAAAAATCAAACCGTGCACAGACTTCGTGCAGGCAGAAAACTCTCCGAAAATGAATAGCAACTTTTCAAACCCAAAATAGGTAAAACTTGGTTCTTTATTAAAAATCCCAGAAACAAAACTAACAAACTACTCTCTTGTTACAGCAAGAGGACTCAAAGAAAATCTCAAACAAAAACAACCGGGTTGCCTCCCGTAAAGCGCTTTCTTTATAGCCATATAGCTAGGCTTACTTACTTGATAATCAAAGGGGACGTAGCTCATGAGGGAGCTTGAACCTTGGTGTGTCCCTCTTCCTTGGGAAGTGTTCCATGCTCTTCTTGTGTGGAAACTGAAACTTCACATTCCCTTCCTTTGAATCAATAATGGCACCTGTAGTACGAAGAAAAGGTCTTCCCAAAATAATAGGACTAGAGGTTTTATTCCCCATGTCCATGATTAGAAAATCAACAGGCACAAAAGTCATGTGTAACTCTACCATAACATCACTTACTTTTCCTAGAGCATGTCTAATGGAATCATCAGCAAGTGCAAGTTCAATAGAGCATTTCTCAATATTTTTAAGTTCAAGGACTTCATATAGTTCTTTAGATAATATAGAGACACTAGATCCTAGATCAAGTATAGCATGGTGTGTCTCTTTTCCAATGGTTACTAGTACCTTAGGGATCCATATATCCCCAAGCTTAGGTGGTATCATAGCTTCTTGATTGTACCTAGCAATCTTTTCTTTTAAGACATGATTAGCAATATAGGAACCAAAACCAGCCTGGTTAATATTAACAGAAGGATCACTTGCAAATTTTTGTAAGATAGAAATTAATTCATGCAAGCTACACTTCTCTAAATCAACAAATGGTTCCTTAACTTCACTAAGCATTTTAACTTCCTCAACTTTTTTATCTTTTTGAGATATAATGATGTTCTTTAATGAGGAAACTTCCTTAGTGAGTTGATCTACTCTTTCAAACAAAACTAGCTGGGTGGCCCGCGCATTTGCGCGGCTAGATTTCATACATACTATAATATCTTACTTTATTTTGCACTAAGCAATTATAGAACTGTTATTCGATTTAGATAATACCTCATTACTTTACCATTAAATCGTACCACACACTGATTGTTTCTCATAGGTGATCCTAATATCCCTCCTACCCTTGCAGCGCGAGGTTTGTTGGCCGCGCCATGGTATCTGTAATTTTTTGCGTTGATTTATCAAGTAAACAAAATTAATCGTGGTTTTGCCGGGTAAAATTCCTAGGTGTTCTCTGCTAAAGACTCTACTCTTTCGTGGCTTTCCTTGCGTCACTTCTCTCCGTGTCATTTTTTTGGTACTATTATGCTCACACGCAAAAAAATCTAATAACATGTGCGTCCTGACAATGTTATTTTTTCCACCTCCGCCAAGTACAAATTATTCTACACGATAATATGCATAATCGTAACACGGTTTGAAACGCTGTTCTATTAATTAGAATGAAAACTGACCAAGAAATTTGAGGGTAAAAACTATAGACACCAAAAAGATCGGCTGTAGTGGACTGTGGACATTCAGCGAAAATTCACATAGGGGATTGCAACTATTACAGACTTGTTGGTGAGCCTTCGATCTGCTCTAGAGCGCCTACATGGCCAATAAGCTGTATCTAGATGTCGTCCACGTCCATGCCATTAAGATCGCTTGTGCTTGCTTCCTGAGGCATGAACTTGGCCTTGTAGCGGCCGGCCGCCGGCACGTTGAGGTTGTCGATTGTTACTATTGAGTATTGACTGCCTGGTGCCAACATATTGAATATCATTCAGTTCGTTGATTGAACAGAGCCCATGATCTCGCTCTCGCGAGCATTGCGGACGCGCGGGCACTGCGGGTTGTGTCGGCACACGGCGAAAGTGTTGATTGCCTACTTTGATTGTTTCTCCCGCCGGCGCTGCGTCGAACCAATCCGAATCTGTTAAAACAATCTCAGCTTTCATTGTTTCTTGAACGACGGTGCGCCAGATTGATTGTTGCGCGCTAGTATTACTCCGTCATGCGGAGATCGACACAGAAATTGGCGCTTGGGCTTACGCTCTGCATGTTTCTTCCTGAAAATCTCCTTCTTGCTGAAAATCTGAGTAGTACACAACGGTGGCGCACAATGATACGTTAGTTCTTTGTCATCTTCCCGAAACAGCTAACACGATTGCGTCTTAGAGCATCTCTAGTAGTGCCCTCAAACCCTCAAATCTGTAAAAATAACCTTTTTTTTACAGTTTGGACAGAAAAAAGCGCGCAGACTAGACCCCTCTAACCCTCAAACCCTCAAATTTATTTACAGGCCCAACCTGGAAACACATCTCCAACCTGTAGAAGTGAGCGCTGGGGAGCAAAACCCGGGTCGACCTGTACTCGAAGAAACGACGTGCGGGAGGGAAGTTTCATCCTCCCCAACCGCCGCGCCGCCGCCGTCCCCGCGCGGATCTGGCCGCCCGCCCGCTGCCCGCCGCCGTCCCCGGCGTACCCGCACCCCGCCGGCCTCGCCCCTCCTCCGCCCACTTCCCCGCAGCCCGTCGCCGCCATCCCCGCCTCCCGCTGCCCCCGACCCGGGCCCCGGCCGCCCCGCCGCCCGTCGCCGCCTTCGGCGCCTGGGACGCCGCCGTCGGGTGCCCCCGCATCCGCGCCAAGATCGGCGACCACGGCGTCCGCCGCCGGCCATCCTCCGCGCCGCCGCGCGCCATGGACAGCCGCACGCACCGCTCGCCGGCGATGGACGGGGCCACGGGCAGAGGCAGTCGCTCTCGCCCCCAGTTCCGCCCGCCGCCCAGATGCAGCCTGCTCGAGTGGCCGAGCGCAGCTTTCCGCGGCTCCTCGCACCGCCTAGGGTCGCCTGCTCGCGGCCGAGCACGGCTTCCTAGCCGCTCCTTGCGCCGCTCCCCTGGTCTTCCTCGCCGGCTCTCCTCGCCGCGGGAGCTCGCACGGCGCACGGCGGCCGCACGAACGGAGCGCGCGCTGCCTCTCCGGCCTGCAGACGCGGATGGAAATCGAGCTAGCTAGCTAGCTCGAATGATTGGGGCCCTGATTGCAATTTGAAATTTTTGTTTTAGATGTTTCTGTAAACTCTTTTGTATGATTGTATCTCTTTCTCTAATTCCCATTGTTTTTGTACTACCATTTTACCATTTTACTCTGAAGTAGTACTCCTTCCTAAGTCAAATGTGATTATTGTTTTATGTCAAATGTGATATGACAAATTCTCCTAGAATGATTATTGTTTTTTGTCAAATGTGATGAAATTTGTGATATGTCAAATGATGAAATGTGATGAAATTTGTGATGTGTCAAATGACAGTTTTAGAGGTTGGGGTCGAGGCGACTAGAACCCTCAAACCCAACTCTTATAACGGAATATTCTGTTATAAGGGTTGAGTTTGAGGGTTCTAGTCTTTGCCCCTGTTTTTCAACCCGTAAAAGTGCACAAAAAGGGCTATTTCCAACCCTTAAAACTGCTATAAGGGTTTGAGGGTTTAAGGGCACTACTAGAGATGCTCTTAAATCGTGAGGATTGTTGAAATAAATTGATTCGTACCTATACAGGCTGGAGCTTGCGAGTTGCGACATGGCCCGGGACTTTGGTGCGGCACTGCGGCGCATGGCGGTCACCGGTCCGCTCAGCATCAGCCGGCGTTATCAGAGTGTATTAGAAGCATCCATCTAGCCATCTCGGCGATTGGTTCCGAATGTGAAAACCGAAATTCCTCGTGGACACTGAACCTTCCCGCATCAGCGACATCGTCGCCTCGTCGGCCGGAGCCTGCTTGCAGCTTGCTCAGCTCTCGTTCGTCTTCTAGACTTGCCTGCAACACGTCGGCGGACATGCAGAATTCACGCTTTGTATCTGCATCGACCGGCGGCACGACGCGGTCTTCTCTCTTATCCCATCTACGCTATTGGCCGCCTGGGATCTTGCTGGACGATCCTTCGCCTCCTGATTGCCGCCGCCATTATTGCAGTTTCCTGCTTTGCGCCAATCAAAATGAATTCGTGGTTTCCTTTCTTCTCCAGGATTCTTGCGCCAAGGGCCGCTTCACTGGAGGCGCCAGGCGGACCTGCTCGCCTAGCGTGATCCCCGGCGACCCGCGAGTCCCTGGCATGTCGCCTGTTGATGTTGCCGCTATGTCGGCCATCTGAGCGTGGCGACTTTCAATCTGCCGGCCATTGAACGACGTATCCTTCGATCCGCCAGGCATGATGATCTCGTCCTGGATGTGTTGTTGCCGATGGGTTTCCTACCGTACCTCGTAGCCATACGGCGTTGGAGTGTCGCAGGCGCGTATTAGTTTGCATATATAGTCCTTTGCCCGCTGGGTGTCAGGGATGGCTATGTTTTGCGGTAGATTACAGTACTAACACAAATAAATCATCGTGTTCTTTCCTTTTGAGATGATTCTCGAACCGACACTGGCGTGGCACGCACGTTTTCCTTATTAGCTGGACGCCTCGGTAGATCTCTACATGGGTCTCGCAAGTGTTTTTTTTATGCATAGCAAAATTTGGAATCCGTACGTTTCTGTGCTTAGTTTTTTTTAATCTGAGCCGCTCGCTTTTAGATGTACGACTTCTACATGGGGGTTAAAAGATCTCGATGAGTACGATTTCCCTTGGTTGCATGAAGTAGTATTCCTATTAGGCTATTACGTGTGTGTTGTGCTTTACATGGGCTCTTCTTTCCTTACGCCGTGATGGGCTCCAGTTTGTCTACGTGAGGAAGGACACCCTCGCATATCTAGCGTGAGATTTGCCTAAAAAAAATCTAGCGTGAGATCAAATTACATTAAATCTGGGCTGTCCTTTTTCCGTTGCTCAAGATTGGTTAATCCTAGCCATTAATTGTCTTGTGTTTTAATTATATAATAGATATCATGTTTTTCGAATTTGGATATGAACTCCTTATTGAGCTCCTTTTGAGTAGATATAAATGATCTAATGGTGTTTTCCAAATCACTAGAAACATTACTACTAGTGGTATATTTGTTTGGAACATATGAGGGCTTATTATAAGAGTTATAATTGTTGTTACCATACCCATTATTACCATAGTTCCTAATGAAGTTGACATCAACATTTTCAGGATTATTACCAACTAGTTCTTGCAAAGGCATATTTTCAAAATTTTGTTTATTAATAAAAGCAAGAATGGTGTCCATTTTAGATGACAAATCATTTGTTTCTTCTATAGAGTTCACTTTCTTAGATGAACTAGGTGCTCTATCAGTATGCCATTGACTATAATTTTGCAAGATACTTTCCAAAATGTTCTTAGCTTCTAAAACAATTTTTCCCATGAAAGCACCTCCAGCAGCTGAATCAAGTATATTTCTAGACATGTAATTTAGACCATTGTAAAAAGAGTGTAAAATGGTTCATTCATTAACCCCATGTGATGGACAAGTTCTAAGCATGAGTTTAATCCTATCCCAAGCCATGGCAACATGTTCATTTTCATTTTGCCTAAAAGAGAGGATATTGTTTCTATTTTGCAGTATTTTAACAGGGGATAATATTTCTTAATGAAAGCTTTTTTTAAATCATCCCAAGAATTAATACTACCAGTAGGTAATGAATGTAGCCACTCTTTAGCTTTTCCTCTAAGTGAGAAAGGAAATAACTTCAGTTTTAAGACATTACTTTCAACATTTTTAAACTTTTGCATGTCACAGATTTCAATAAAATCATGAAGATGCATAGAGGCATCCTCAACAGCACTACAACCAAATTGTTCCCTAGTTATCAAGTTTAACAAACTAGGACTAACTTCATAGCTCTCAGCAGTAATCTCAGGTGTGGTGATAGGCTTAGCAATAAATTGATCATTAGGAGTGTTTGTGTAGTCACACAATTTAGTTCTATCTCCCATTTTAATAAGTTTTTATGTGTTTTTAATTTTTTATGCAAAACTGAAAGTAAAATAACACTAATGCAACTCGAAAAAACAAATGCAACACAAAAATGCAAAACTGAATATAAATATGCAAACCGAAATATAAAGATGATATGCAAGACAAGAACAAAACAAAATAAAAATTATTTTAGGTAAAGATGGATAAGATGATGCTCACGTAGGTGCAACTTCCACAAGCTTAGGTTGTTATACAAGTTGGTGATGAAGTTAACTTGATGTGAGTGATCCTTGGATAAACCTTTCAGCTATGGTTCCCCGGCAACGGCGCCAGAAAACGTCTTGATGACCCTTCACGTAGTTCCCCCACAATGGTGCCAGAAAAAGTTGCTAGCCCCTTCACGTGGTACCTGCGTGAAAAGTAAATGGGTTAGGTTGAGACTCCAAGTGCAGAGTGTATGTAGTAGTGGAAGACAGTTTTCCCCACGAGGGGTGACTCGAGGGTTTAATATCGAACTCTCGGGGAACCAGTATTTCAGGTGTTGTCTCCTTATCCTTCTCTTGAGAACCTGCAACAAAATAAATTGTTTTGTGCCCTCAACCTCACCAAGTGGTTGTCAAGCACAAGGTGTGAGAATGATAATAAAATAATATGCAATGCAAACAATAAGTAAATATGCAATGATGGTAAATAAATATGCAAGGATGATGGTAGTAATGATAAATGATATTTTTGGGTTTTTTTATGATGAATGCAAGATATAAAAGTGTTTTTGTATTTTCGATTTTAATAATGGCAGCAAACAAAAGTGGTGATAAAAGTGTTGGAAAGGTGTTTCTTATGATTAAAAATGGACCGGGGTTCATGGTTTCACAAATGCACTCTCTCTTGATAACGTGGTGGACAATGGAACACTAAGATTAACATGTAAGATGGCAAGACATGGTTTGACAAGTTATTAATAATGTGGGCATCACGTCCTAACATAGAGATCTCAAGTATAAGTTGTTCTCTCTCTCTTATGCTCCACCAAGATGCGAACTAAATCATAACACCTTAGTAATTAAGATAAATCAGAGCATAGCAATAAGTTCAATGACATGAAGTTAAAATAAGAACATGCTAGATCTAGTCATGAAGGTAGTGGCAAAGGTCACATCCACTCTCCGGTAGCATGGTATTTTTGTTTATCCCTAGTGAGGCAACAAAGTAAGGTAGAAAACCCAAGTGGATCGCAGAACTTTCTCTCACGTTCACTGCACTAGCCACCCCCCGTTACTCCAACTAATGCACACGTTCCCCCTCACATGCTCTCATAAACAAGCTTGATCATGACAAGTAAATAAGAACGGGGTACATATTATGCATCTACTTTCATAACTGAAACAAAACCATTGCAATCTCAAACATGTATTAACTCATAATAAAGATCCACCACAAAGGAATTACATAGATGACCGTAATCATGTTCAGCAGCTCATACGGTACTAATTAGTGAAGCTCATAGAGAGGAGAGATACATAAGTTACTTCCACAAACCCATAGTCCAGGGGTGGACTACTCCCTCTTCATCATGGTGTCGGTGGAGATGTTGTTGGAGGGGAAGGAGACCACACCGGCAGCGCCCCGCCGGAGTTTTCCCCCTCCAATCTTCGGCTCCAGATCTCTGTTTCGTGGTTTCTGTGTTTCTGCGGCGCTCCTTTCCGAAGGGCGTCGGGGACTATTTTTATAGTCGGTTTTAGGTCAAGACGGAGTCGTGGGCGAAAAGATCGACGACAACGGAGCCTCGAGGCTCCAGATGGTGGGTCCCACGCGGCCAGATTCCTTGGCCGCGTGGGCCACCCCCTTTTCGGCCTCGGGCCTCCGCTTGTTCGCTTCCTTCGCTCCCATGTCTTCTTCCTTCCAAAAACTGATGCTCGTAAATCTGCAGGTCATTTTGACGTCGTTTGGGTCCCTGAAACATTAAAATATGGAAAATAGGGTTTTCTGCCCACGCAGGGTTAATTCCATCAAAATAGGAAAATCATGAAATATTCCAAAAATCATTATAAAACATTGATATAACCCTTATATGATGCAAATATGACTGGAATATAAGTAAAATAATGCAAAGTTCATGTATGCATTTTATATGCATCACCTGCCATGTTACCGTGCTCTATTCTTCATCTTAAGTCTAAGAGATGAAGAAGGTGCTGAAATTGAAAATTTTGTCCATGACTATTTTTCTGTGGCGAAGTTCTCTGCTACATATGCATAAAATATACCACCTATGCAGGATGCAAATGATTGGCAGGTTGTCAGTCCAGGGTTCAAACTTGAACCATCAATTCTTAGGAGGGCACCTGGAAGGCCTAGGAAGCTTATGATCAAGGCCAACTCCCATGATAAAGCTTCTAGATTAGGAATAAGGAAAAACAAATGCAAATTGTGGGGTGGATTTGGCCATGTCAAGAGGTTATGCGAGAACCCTGATCAACATGAAGTGCTCCAAATGCACGATTATGATCAAGTTCATGATTATCGACTGTACGAAATATAGGATGATGATCATGAAGTGTGGGAAATGCCGCAATATGATCAGGCGCTGGAAATGCAGGATGGTCATGAAGTCCAGAAATTGCAGACATCAACTGAACCATCTTCATCGGAGAGAGTGACTACAAAGAAAACGAAGCAGCTGAGGGCGAAGATGATGAAATGTATGCCTGTTGCATCTTTCTATTAATTAATGCACATAGTGCTTAATTAATTTGAATTGAACGGGTAAGTGTAATTTCTTTAATTTAAACAATTGATGTACCTTATGTATGTGGACCGTATTGGGTCTAGCAGTGTAAATCTCATACTTGTAAACAATGTGTACCTTTTATATGTAGATTGATGGTCCAATAATTTAATTTAATTTATTGTGATTCATTTTCTTGTCCGAAATTTCTGAATATCTACGGGCCACCCGGACGTGGATTGTAGGTAGTGGGCAAACAATTATTTGAATTAAATAGTTCTTTTAATTCGCATTATTCAATTTTTTGGACACACCAAGGCATGTAGATCAACATGATCTCAAAACAGTGGATTATTATTTGATATTTTGGGTTTGGTTCTTCAAAGTGGGAGTTTCTGCGCGCCCTAATTCGAGATCGAGACCGATCGATCGACACTAAGATTTTGCATAATAGATATTTTTAATAAGAAAGGTATTTTGAATTCACATTATTTTCCATCTTAATGATATCCCAATGTATGTTCACAGTATGAGCTGAAGAATGTGGAATTATATTGCTAAAAACAACTGTTTCTCGAAAGTGGTGGAGAGGTTGCACGCTAAATTGAGATTGTTTTGAATTCAAGCGTGTAATTGTAATTTTGTAATTTCAACAATTAATATACGTTATGTATGTGGAACGTATTGGGTCTAGAAGTGTAACTAAATCTCATACTTTTAAACAATGTGTATACCTTATGTACGTGGACCGATGGTCCAATAATTTACTTTGATTTATTGTGATTTATTCTCTTCTCTAGACCGTCCGAACATAAGCGGTCAGTTCATACCGTGATTGTAGGTTGGCAAACACTTACTACTTAAATTAAATTGTTCTTTTAATTCACATTATTCAATCTTTTTGACAAACCACGGCATGTAGACAATATGATCTCAAAACAGTGGATTATTATTGCTATTGTGGGTTTTGTTTTTCAAAGTGGAAGGTTTTCTGCCCTATTTCGAGATCGATCGACACTACAATTTGCATAATATATATTTAAATGAGAAAGGTTTGAATTGACATTGTTCAATCATAATGATATAACAATGTATGTGCACAACATGAGATCAAGAATGTAGAATTACACTACAAAACAATTGTTTCTCATAAGTGGAAGGATGTTTCCGCACTAAGTCAAGAGACTTTTCATATCGGGATAGTCCAATCTCTGAATGACCTACCGTTTTAATTTTGAATATTATTAGCTTCTAAAAATTATCCTAAGATTATTAACACATAATATGTCACCATGCCAAAGGAAATTGAATTTTGACAAGTTTTACATTTCTTTTATGTTTTCCTATATTTATCCGGACATTCTGAATAAAGTGACACCTTCCGGGATGGACCAGACTAGCCCGCAGAAACCCGGATTGTATATGACCAGGCTGAGTCGTGTAGAGCGAAGGTGACCTATATGTGATACGGACATGTCGATGACATGGGGACCCAGTGGCCGCACGACCCCGCATGTCATTGGTTGGTCGTGGTTTTTGACGAATGGTCATTGCTTGGCCCTTTGTGTAGCGTTCGTAGATGACCGTTTTGGTACGATTTATTTAGCTTTTTCTTGTATGGAAAATAAGATCTCCATAGTTCCTAAATCTCCCAGTCTCAAATTCTTAACTAGGTCTGCCCAAAACCGCTAATGCGCCACATCATTCCTTCTCATGTAAGCTTCTCCGCCCACAGTGTTCTTGGATTCCTCTCGACAAGTAGCACGGGGCGCTTGCAGCCTTACTCTCGAAAATTGGGGCTGTGTCATCAATTACTCGCAGGCCCCCGTCCCGTCGCGTGGAAAATTTGTGGCTGTGCCATTGACCGCTTACCGCTGTGCAGTGCCCCGTCTCGTCGCTTCCAGTGCCTCCATTGATTCCTCTATATCTCCCAAGCTTATCCCCTTCGCTATTTATCCCCCCACGCCCACCTCACCCCCACAACCATCTCGTCCAAGCACACCACCACCATCTCATCCAAGCAATGGCCACCTTCGTCCTTCCGCCCAGCGATGAGGAGCCGCTCTACCCACCGGGAGTAGACCAGGACGACGTGCTCCGTGTCTGGGCCATGTCCGGGCGGAGGTCTTCCTTTGCCATGGCCACCGCATTCCTGAACGCGGGCTACGGCTACCGCCACAACCCCGACCACCCCATGTATCAGCTCGAGATGTTAGCGTACAGTGTCCTCACCGTGCGCTTCGTCTACCAGCTGGACGCCCGCCTGCTCTACGGCCGCGGGTACTACTCCGGCTGTGAGTTGATCTGCTTCACGCGCTGCAACCTCTTCACCAACTACGTTGACTACTTCCCCCGGGGACGCTACATCCACATGCTGCGCTTCAACGACCCGGCACCACCGCTGGCGTCCCACCACGGGGATGGAGGCTCGGAGACACGGCGGAGGGCAGGAGGAGCTGCAGATGGCGCGCTACCAAGAGCACGTCAGTTCCCAGTAGTGTGTGTGTGTGTCTGTCTGTGTGTGTGTGTTTAGTTACTTAGTCTAGCTAGTGAACTGAAAGTATACTTTCAGTTATTTTGTGTAATCTGTAAGCTCCTATGCTAAATCAATGAAAAACCGCACCGCCTCCCGGGATAATCTTGTGTTTTTGCCTATATTTGTCAAGTGCATGGGAGAAACACTGTTTTTTAACTATTTTTTCATCAATGACCGTCACCGCTTCCTCTGTTTTTTCATCAATGACCGTCGAGTCCTAAGCTCAAACTCACGCGAGATTCAGAGTTGCAATTCTTAACTGAAAATAGCTAGCAGACTGTCTGCCAGGATACACGAACGCTCCTGGTGCACACAACTCGTCAAATAGAACCGTTGAGCTAGCCATTTGAGTTCACGCCAGTACCCATTTCTTCCCCATCCCCTTCTCATTTCCCCACCGTATCTTGCTCAATGATATCTAACCATATCATTTCCACAGAGATGCCATGGTAGCAGAGTACAAACGCTCGGTCCAAGCGGTCAATATCCGTGTCTACGTTCCAGCTTAGTGATCGCTAAGTTGATGCCGCTTTTCATTATTTACTTAGTCCACTAGCTAGTTCGTGAGTTTAAAGTGTATCCTTCAGTTAGTTCGGATCTAACGAACATATCTGGAGGGTACGGGAATTTCGTTTTGGCGGGGGAGTTTTCGTCCTGGCACAGTTCCCCCACCCCCCCCCCCCCACTCACTCACTCCACTTAATTTGGCACTCTCTCGCTCCCATTTGGAGCTCTCGCTCACATTTCAAGTTTTCGGCCCACTCCCTCTTCACCACAGCGTCGCCCTCACTCTCCCCTGTCACTGCTCCGCCCCTTCCCTTCCGCCGGACCACCGCCGGCCATGTCGCCCCCCACCCCCCTCACTCCTCTCCCCCTTTCCCTCCCCGTCTCCTTCGAGCAGGTGTTCCCTCTCTTTGCCAAGAATGGTAGGTGATTTTCCCGGATCTATGAACTACATTTGGGTGGATCTCACCGGATATGTACTTATTTCTTTCGGCTCCTTGCCCAGTGTGCCTCAACATTGACGGCCCGTACACACTGAAGAAAAGACGAAGCTTATTCTTCATACTAACTATGCATCGGCAGTACCGAGATTCCATGGTATGTACTATTCTTTGTTATTGGAGTACTTATTAGATCATACATAAGTCATACCTTTTGGCTCTCTTTTAGTGCGTTTTGTTTTAACAAAATCCTGATGAAATTAGGTGTGTAAGAAATAATTTTCCTTTAGGATGCCATTATAGTGTCACCATTTGAGATAATATTGGCTCAACATGTATGCTTCATCTTCACAACAGATATTGCTAAGAATATTGGTAAGATGAATCATTGACTAGCAACAACAGACATGGATTAGGGGTTTTTTAATATGAAAGCAAAAACATGAATAATGACTTCTTTATTTTTTTGTAGTATGTTCCTTGCTATGTCAGGGAACAATTAAATGAAATGACTGGTGGCGTCATGAAAATTGTGACCAAACATGGCTTTCTCTATGAACTTGATCTTCACAAACAAGACGGACGCACATTCGTAACGGGTATAGAGTGGAACGAGATTATCGAGCACTACCGATTATACTATTACGATTATATAATGGTGAATTTGGATGGTGACCATGAATTCATCAGCTCTACTGTATTCGGCGCCAACCAAAAAGAGAAGATACTAATCAATAATCCAGGTTATCTTATATATGTATATATTATCTATCTACAAAGTTAATTATCTGCTAATATATATGTTGATATCACACTAACTTTCTTAATGTACGATGCAGAGCAACAAGTAAATGTGATTTGGTATCTGCTTGCCAAATAAGGTAAAAAAAATAAACAACCATACATTTATCACTACTGTGTTGATGCTTGGTGCCATTACTTTTTCAGAATTAGAGCCAAAAGTAACAATGCTATTAATTGGAAACGTGGTTGCATTGTTTCGTGCCGAATTTGCCGGACGGGACGACATCCTTGGAGCTTTGGAGAAACCTCCTTCATTGGCACTCTCTCATACACAAGCTGCCAAGATTGTTGCTTTTGCCAGAAAGCACTATCATCGTATCGACTCTCTTATTGTCCATCAGCTGACGGAGAAAAACATAGGTCGTAGTACACTTGTAAGTAATAACCTAAAACAATTGGAAAACTAGTACTCTGTTAGAAGGTGGCTGAAAAAATTTAGAGCAAGCTATCTAGTTTTCGCAGGATTTAGAAGTCCTAGTAGTATATATTAGGTTACATATATCAATATTAATTAGTAGTCCTTTATTTGTGATTAGTCATGATGTACAGCAATTAATGAAAGTAATTTGCTGCTTTAGTGTAAACAATTGGTGTCAAATAGCAGGCATGGTTGCAGGTGAATTGGACCCTCCGGATATTCGTTCGAATCCCCAAATAATTCCGGTCCTTCCGGAGCGCCGTACAAATCCGAATAGGTCTAGCCCACCCGGCCGAGCCCTACGACGGACGTCAAAAGCACCCTTCCGTAAAAGCACGGGCCTTCCGCAAAAAAAAGGCGGCTTTTAAATAAAACCGACGCGGACGCCCGGAGGCTGTTTCTTTTTCTAGCCGACTCACAATTATCTCGGGCGGTCCGAATAGACCCAGAGGTTCCGCCTTACTTGAGCCGGCCAAGGAACCAACCCGTCTCGAGCGCCTGCGGTGGCCATTTGGTACAACCGTCTCCGGGTTCAGAGGCGGGTTATTTTAAAACCCATATGAGGAGCTAGTTTACCAGCTGCGCTTCCGAACCGGCTCTGGGAGTCTGGATTATCCTCAACTATTGCTCCGAGCCGGATGGGAAAACCGGCTGAGGCCCATGGTCGGGATGCGGCTGTAATACTCGGATCTGTAGTAGTGATTCCACCTGTCAAAGATAGTAGCCCTGAAGAATTCTTGGTCACCATCTAAATTCACACCTATCTAATCGTAATAGTACAAACAATAGTGCTCGATAAGACCTTCCCAGTTGCCCCCCGTTATCAGTGTTCTTTCTTCTTCTTCTTCTTCTTCTTCTTCTTCTTCTTCTTTGTTGAGATCAAGTTCATAGAGAAATCCATCTTGAGTCACAATTTTCATCTCTCGGCCACCAGTAATTTCAGTTAATTGATCCCTGACATAGCAAGGAACATACTACAAAAAATAGAGGAGTCATTTTTCTTTGTTTTTCACGGCACTTATGTACTAATTTCTGAACTAGTCACAACACTTATATGGGATCAGAGGGAGTACATCATAACCAAATTTTGTATGATATAGGGCGGGAGTACGTACAAAAATTAACATGACTTGTACTATGCATTTTGTGTAATTAGCTAGACGATGAGCAGATAATTAACTCGCCTACTTACCATGTAATCTGTGTACTGCATATGCATAGTTAGCAAGAAAGAAGAGCTTCGTATGTTCTCCATTCTGCACGGGCCTTCAAAGTTGAGGCAAACTGGGCAAGGAGCCTAAACAAAATAAGATTTTGATATATGTTAGAGCCACCTAGATGTAGTGCATGTACAGATTGGAAAAAAATCAGATACCATTTTCGATCAAGATGGGGAGTGGGGCCGCCGCCGCCTTGAAGTAGAGCCCCGCAGCACAGGGCAGGGGCGAGCCGCAGGATGCAGAGGCTGCCGGACCGGGAGTGCTGGATGGGGAAGGGGCACCGTATGGCAGTGAGGATGGTGTCGGGGTGGAGGTGTGGCGGGGAGCGTGGTGGTGGGACTGACGGACGTGGACGGGGGGTGGGGGGCGTGGGAGAGGGACGGAGGAGGTGGGCGAGCTGGTGGTGCTCCGGCGGAAGGGAGTGGATAAGGTCCTGTGACGAGGAAGGGAGAAGGGCATCGAGGTAGGTGGCAGCTGGAAGGCGCGGCGGTGGGGCAAAATGAAATGTGAGTGACAAAGTCGAGTGAGCGCCAAATTCAAATGAGAGGGCCGGGGGAAACTGTCCCTAAAAAGAATTCCCCGCGAAAACAAAATTTCCGGACCTATGGGAAACCTGTTAGACGGTCCGGATAGTACACGAACTTAACAAGATAATGAGTACACATTCGAAAGAGGAATTTACAAAGAGGCAAATTTCATGATAATTGGAAACATACGATAGCGGAATTAAAGAAGCCGACATTAACAAGAATGTGAGTACACACAGGAATATAAAGATAGGAACTCGCTAACTTACTGACTTAAACAACCAAACTAAGAACAATTCAGCAGGATTCAGACTAGACACTGACAAAGATTGCAACACAGACTAAAACATAGATAAAGCAAGGAGAATCATCGAAGGATTAGTCGATGACGATCACAACATCCTCGATGGACTTGCGCAGTGCGGCCTAGGTGCCCGACCACAATGGATCGTCGCCAGGCTCGACCTGAGGAGGCGGCAGCGACTGGATCTCCTCCATCGCATCTATGAACGCCTCGACAGCCGACCAATCGACGGAGCTGGAGTTGTCGGATACATAGGGCTCAGGCTTGACGGCGTTCTCAAGCGACGCGCGCGTCATCTCTTCGAAGCCGACCCGCTCCACCTCAGGCTCCGGCTTGACAGCAGGCTCAAGTGACGCGAGCAGCATCTCTTCCAACCCCTCACACACCTCCTCGAACTTGGGCTCGTGAACTGCTTGACGGGTGAGTGCCGCTGTGTTCACCGCGTCGGCGGGGGTTGGGCCCAGAGCTGGTATCGCGCCGATGTGTTCCACCGCCTCGACGTTTGGCCAAAGCAGGAGTAGCGGTGCTTGGCTTCGTGTTCGCGCTCGAACAGCTCATCCCAGTATGGCGCACTCGCTGCGTAATTTGGGTCCGCCCGTAGCGTCGCCGAGGGCAAGCGTGCCCTGAGTTTGGCGACCGCTAGTGTGCGGGCGCGACCGGTCGGCGGCAGTGGCATGGGGACACCATCGAGGTCGAGGTGCCACCCCTTCGGTACGTGCGAGTCAGGCGGGGCGGGGACACCGGAAGCGGCCAGATCAGATGCCCTGTCCATGTTCAAGTACGGCCGGCTATGCGCGCGGCGGCTCAATCCGTTCCCTGCAAGATGCATCGGCCTCCGCATTTTCACGGTGGAGGCAGCGGTGGCTTTCTACGCGGTGGTGGGGTGTGGGGAGATGGCGATCGGAGAGGGGCGTCGGGAGGTGGGGGATATGCAATTGTGCGCGGCAGCTCGGCCCGAGGAGGGGATAAAATAGGAGTGGCAGAGGGTATTTTGGCACCGCGAACCGGGTGGTCCGGACAATGTTGGACCTCCAATGTCGAAACATTGTAATATTATTCCTATTGATCCCAAATTTATATGCTAAAATGCGAGTTCACGCATCAAATCATTGTATTATATACATATGTGTACTTCCCCTACTATTATCCTACAAAAATACGACTATTGGTTGGCCTGCACTAGGTTTCAGACCCTTCGAGTGATAGACCAGGTCCCGGACCTTATACTTCAAAACAACCGGAGGCTTGTGAAAACTTGGGCATAATTTTGTTTTCCCATGTTTCTATACCTAACCTAAAACAAAAACCAGTAGACAATTCGAATGGTGTGTACCCCTTTCCAAGTTTTATCAATTGGGGCACCTCCCTCCCCCGCAAACTAGGGTTTCACCAGAACATGTGTGGCAGATGGTCGGAGAACCCTCCCTCTTGCATGATCACAAGAGTGCTATGTATATTACATGTATATGGCTATATGTGATCCCATAGAAAACTAGGAGCGTCTTTGTTAGCAAACCATGATATATCTCGCCAAAAGGGTATAGTACATTTTCTCGTCTTGAGGGTTATATCGATCCATCGAAGCCAACCGACATGGATCTCGTGAAAGCCTGGCCTCAATTTTTGTTTTTCACGTTCATATCACCAACCCTAACACAAACAAGTAGAAATTTCCAAATGGTGTACCCCCTTTCAAGACACGATCAAGGGAGCCGAGCTTTCACATACATGTGTGGGTTAAAAAACGCACGAGAGATAGGAAAAAAACCCTCATCGACTAACATGGGGTCCTCAATATTTCCTAACGAGGAACTTGCGTATAATTAAGATCCAATACAACTTTGGTGTGGCGTGCTCAGTTCATAGACATTTTATCAAAATAAACATATCCGGAGCCGGTATGAAATCCGGGCATCCGGATGCCCATATTTTTACGGAGGGTCCAGATTGTTGATAGAAAACTAAAGAACATTGTTTGTGAACTGCGTGAAGGTCATTGAAACTACAACATGCCGGCTCTCCTTCCCATAGGCCCAAAAAATGACGATTTTGTGTTACAAATCTTGGTTTTTACCCCAATGTGAAAGGTTAATTGCCACACTGTCGTCGTATTGGCATCGTAGATAGGAGACGGGGGTCCTCTAGCCGAGGGTTAACAGAGGGAGTAAAAGGGAGCGTCGTCGAGGTCGGGATCGAACAAGGCGGATTACCCAGCTTCGGATCTCGCAGCGGTGGCGAGCTCCTACGTGCTGCTATGACTCACTATACTGGCAATAGCCTTGGTCGGGTTACAATGAGATTGGATGATGTTGGACGTGCCCTAAAGGCTTCCCGAGGTCTGGCTTATAAAGGCGGCCAGACCTAGGGTTACAAGGAAATTACGTGTCCGGCAAGAATACAGAGTCCTAAACCTAGCCGGCAAGTTACCGCCTTCTATCTTGGACTTGGTGGCATCGTGGGCTTCAGTCTTGGGCCTCCTTCTTGCTGGCTGCCTTGTTTGCTATCCAGCCGGCTGCCTTGTTTGCTGTCCACCTTGTTTGTCATCCGCCTAGTTTGTCATCCGCCTAGTTTGTTATCCGCCTAGTTTGCCTGCGGCCTTGTTTGTCGGCCGCCTGGCAGGCACAAGCCTTCACTGGACTAGTCGGATTGACCATGTTAGAGATACCCCCACTTGGTATATCCCCAACATTAGCCCCCGGAAAGGTTTAAGTTCTCCTGTTGCCGTCTTCGTCTTGAAGGATGTCCGTCTTGTTTCTTGAATTTAGGCGGCTGAAGAGCTTGAAGCATTCTTAAGAAAGGAAATAGGCAGCAGTCCGCCAAATGTTGTCGGATCGTTGCCGCCTTTGACCAACACATGGGAAAGACAGCCTGACCTCCTGTCAGGAATCTTCTGCATGAAGTTACGTCAAGTTGGCTGATCAAGCCAACAGTTGGCACGTTCACGTTGCTCTGGTTCACGACAGTTTGAACATGCAGAGAGGTGGAACGGTGCCATGATGGCATTAGATGTTGTTTGTGCTACAGAGACAGTCATGACAACGAGACGGCTGTACCATGGAGGCAGCCGTGTTGTTGACAATAAAGGCGGCCGTGTCGCTGACGACAAGGCGGCTGTGTCACGTTAGCAATTAAGCCAAAACATGGAGCTTTATTATTTTGTATCAATCGATGTCTTCCCAAACTGGCCAGGTTTGGGCGATTAGAAACAACAACTAACAATCAGGTGATCAATTCGCTTTAAACCGAACGCGATGATGGCGGCCGTGTCGCTGACGATGATACGTCTCAAACGTATCTATAATTTCTGATGTTCCATGTTGATATTATACCAATTGTTACATGTTTTATATACACTTCATAGCATTTTTATGCATTTTCTGGTTCTAACCTATTAACAAGATGCCACAGTGCCAGTTCCTGTTTTCTGCTGTTTTTGTATTTCAGAAAAGCAGTTCTGGAAATATTCTCGGAATTGGACGAAACCTGGACAAGACCTCCTATTTTTCCAACACGTACACGAAGTCCGAAGGAGAGACGGAGGCGGCCGAGGAGGGCGCCACACCCTAGGGTGACGCGGCCCCCCTCCAACCGTGTCGTGGTGGGGTGTGGGCCCCTCGGGTCGCTTCAGCCGCCGCCCTTTCGCCTATTTATTCATCTTCACGGGAAAACCCTAGACACCCGAGCCTCCATCCACGAAAAGTTTCGTAGCCGCCGCCGTCGTCAACCCTAGCTCGGGAGGGTTCTGAGCTCTTCCCGGCACCCTGTCGGAGAGGGGAATCATCACCGAAGGGCTCTACATCACCATGCCTGCCTCCGGAGTGATGCGTGAGTAGTTCATCTTTGGACTATGGGTCCATAGCAGTAGCTAGATGGTTGTCTCTCCACTTTATGCTATCATGTTTAGATCTTGTGAGCTGCCTATCATGATCAAGATCATCTTATTGTAATGCTGCATGTTGTGTTTGCTGGGATCCGATGAATATTGAATACTATGTCAAGTTGATTATCAATCTATCTTATATGTTATTTATGATCTTGCATGCTTTCCGTTACTAGTAGATGCTTTGGCCAAGTAGATGCTTGTAACTCCAAGAGTCAGTATTTATGCTAGATAGTGGGTTCATGCCTCCGGTAATCTGGGAGAGTGACAGCAACTTCTAAGATTGTGGATGTGCTGTTGCCACTAGGGATAAATAACCGATGCTTAGCTTAAGGTTGCGCCGTTAGGTCTAATGCATTTGTTTACATTACGTACATTACTTAATGCGATTATCCGTTGCTTGCAACTTAATACCAACGGGGAACTCGGTATGACAACCTGGAGGTGGATTATTAGTCATAGACGCTGTTGGATAATGGTCTATGTATTTTATCGTAATGCCCACATGAATATCATAGTAATCATCATGTGATATATATGCATTGTCATGCGCTCAATATTTTGTCAATTGTCCAGCTGTAATTTGTTCACCCAGCATGTTAGTTATCTTTTATGGAGAGACACCATTAGTGAACTGTGGACCCCGGTCCATTCTTTTACACTGATAATACAACCAACTACAATCATTGTTCCGTTTCATTCTCCGCAATTAAACACTATTTTCCACACCATACGTTTAATCCTTTGTTTTCAGCAAGCCAGGAAGATTGACACCCTTCCTGTTTCGTTGGGGCAAAGTAGTTTGATTGTGTTGTGTGCAGGTTCCACGTCAACAGCCGAACTCCCTTCCATACGCAAGTACTTTTCTGGCACCGTTGACAACCTTCAGAAGTGCTTCTTGCTCCTACTGGATCTGATAACCTTGGTATCTCACTGAGGGAAACTTGCTGCTGCACTGCTTCATACCTTCCTCTTGGGGTCTTCCAACGAACGTGTGTCCCACGTCATCAAGCTATTTTTCTGGCGTCGTTGCCGGGGAGCAAGAATATTTCTGCAAGGGGAGTTTCACGCTTCCAATCTCTTTACTTTGTTATTGTCTTGCTTAGTTTATTTTTATCTTGTCTTGTTTGCTTTATTTATCAAAAACACAAAAAAATTAGTTACTTGCATTTACCTTATTTCGGTTACCTTTCTTTTTATTTCAGCATGCTTCTCCCTAAGTTTACTTTAAAAGATATACCGGTGGGAAGTGGGTCTATCATTGGAAGAGATAACATTGAAGAATTCTTTAGTCATGTTAGTAGACTTAAAGATTTTGAAGACAGATCCTTGGAAGAACTTGCCCCTAATTATGAAATTGCCGCTGCCTCTTTGGTTCACATGTTGGAAGCTAGGTTTGTTAATCTTAATCCTATAATGCAGCAAATGTTTCTTAAACTTCATGATATGAAAGAGGGTGAAAAGAAAGATTTTGTTTTAGAAACTCTTCTTAAATAATTTGGTGATGTTGCCGGGGAGGCTAGAAAAGTTTTCATTCGTTATAAGATGCTTGGCTATTTTATTGATATTGCTAATACACTTGAGAAGCTTGAAAAAGATAGGCTTAAGTACACTAATGAACCCAATTATGAGGTAGAAGTCAAAATACCAATACCTTTTAAGCTTGTAGGAATGCATGAGGCACTAGAAAAGAATTTTGATTGGATTGTTCCTGAAAATTTATTTGATGAGGATAGTGTGCCTAAAAGTAATGAAAGAGGAGTTTCTGAAACTTATATAGATAAGATAAAATGCATTGTTGAGAAAACTTCCAACCTTTCAATTGATGCTTCTTCACTTGGAAACACTTGATTCTTACTTTCTGCGGCTAGCTGAAAGGCGTTAAAGAAAAGCGCTTATGGGAGACAACCCATTATTTTATTTCTGCAATTTTTCTTTTCTTTTTGAGTCAAGGATTTGTTTACTTCTGTAACAATTCCTTTGTATCTTTATTTTATCGCATTGTTGTGCCAAGTGGAGCCTCTAATAGGAAGATGATGCTAGATTTGGATTTCTGCGCAGGAACAGATTTCTGCTGTTCACCGTTTTACTTCTGTAAAATCACAAAAAAATTATTTAAATCTGAAAATATTTGTGCGTGATCCTCCGATATGTACGCATCTTTTGTTAGTTTTGAGTTTTTCGATTTGAGCAACATAAGTGCCTCGAAACAATTCGTCTTTACAGACTGTTCTGTTTAGACAGATTCTGTCTTTATTTTTCGCATTCTCTCTTTTACTAGTGTTGAGTGGAATTCTTTTTTAGGGTGAAGAGCTTAACATAACATCAGTGGCAGTAGTTAATATTAAAAGTAACGGTCATGTTTGTGTCCTTATAGAACATGTGAGTTTTTGATTGTGCACTAACCCTCTAATGAGAATTACTCTGAGTTTGGTGTGGCGGAAGTTTTCAAGGGTCAAGAGAGAAGGATGATATAATGTGATCAAGAAGAGTGAAGAGCTTAAGCTTGGGGATGCTCCTGATGGGGGGATAATAACCCGGTAGGCTCATGAAGAGGGAAGCGTGACCCGCCAGGCAGGAGCCCCGGCCAGGCCAGCTAACCATCAGCATGGGCCGGGTTATGTCGCTGGGCCTGTAGGTTTGGCGGTAACCCGGTTCAGGAAGGAAAGGTTCTAGAAGACCAGAGGCGGTTCAGGACTTGGAGGACACGAAGGCCAGAAGAGCTAGAGTAGGACTCCGAGTCTGGGTAGAACCCGGATTTATCTTGTAAAGCGCCAGGAGACCCGGTCATCTATATAAACCGGTCCCGGAGCCCTAGTTAAGAGAGAACCTTTTACGATCCAAGCTTAAGCGAGAGAATCCTAGAGAGAAACATACACTGCCAAGCGAACCTTGTAACCTAGATCGAGATCCGGCTCTGTTGTCGTAGCTGGGTTATCGAGATCGAGATCAATAACAAAATAGTAGGAAGTAGGTCTTTATCTCCAATGGAGAGGCCAAACCTGGGTAAACC
Source organism: Poa pratensis (assembly GCA_947311845.1). Lineage (NCBI taxonomy): Eukaryota > Viridiplantae > Streptophyta > Magnoliopsida > Poales > Poaceae > Poa > Poa pratensis. The sequence continues at coordinate 41,902,735 of CAMZMU010000079.1, forward strand.
CTTTGTCCCTGCAATGCTAAACAATCTCCCAGATACCAGAGTCGCCGTGCCCATCAACTCAAGCTATCCCAAAGTAGCATCTGCCGTGTTATCTACCCCACGACAGTTGGCGCCGTCTGTGGGAAACGCGTCCAAAGGTGTCACCATCATGGGAGAAGCAATGCAAGGAGTGGAGAATTTTGTTTTCGGCGAGATCACCCTCAACTCGCAAGGAGAGCCCATCGTTGATGATTCTGGCTGGGGCCCGGAATCAGATCTACTTGAATCAGGTGATGTTATTCCAATTGGCAAGTTCCATGTTTTTGTTGGTATGGTTGCAATTAGATCTGCTAGTGATGGAGACTATGGATCTATGTCAGGAGCTGCCACAATTGTTCAATCTGATGGAGAGGAATCAGTTGGCACGACCGAAGTTGAGCTGCCCCTGGACGCGCACGAGGAACGATCGGGAAACCCGGCTCAAATCCCGGGTGATGTGGTGGACCATGCAGATTCAGAATCGATCTTGCCCCTGTTTGAAGGCCGGTTCGGATATGAGGCAGAAGAAGAGGATGAAGAGGCGCAAGAGTCCAGCCCAAGCTTGGTTAGGAGGGTGGCAGTTTACACAGCCCCGTCTACCAACGTGGGAGCATCACCATTAACTGTCGTGCCACCTGCTTTTACTCCGGGTCAATAGCAGCAACAATTGCCACCAGTACTGGAGTTGGCGGGTCAAAGAATTGATGGAGACCCGGCTTCGGTGTCAGACGAAAGTGAAGCCACGGCGCGTTACAGGAACAACTTCGGTTTTCTCAATAACCGGGCTCAGGGCGAGGAAAGAAACAACACGACTGGTGCCCAGGCCTTGTTTAACAATGGCCTGGTCCTAGATCCATCAGCACTCACGAGGTTGGTTACCCCAGAAAACACGGCGGCTAGAGCTATAGAATTGGATACAGCACGCCGGGCTTTGGAGCAGATGCGCAGAGACACAATGGCAGAGAGGCAAGATATGGAGGTTAGGCGAAAGCAAATAGAGGATGAGGAAAATCGTCTCAATGAGATGACCAGGGCTCATAGGAGGAGGCATCAGAGCCGGCTGGCCCACGGGGAGAATGTCATAAATCCAGCGGTATTGTTTAGAACCCCAGAAAATCAACCAATCGATATAACTCAGGTGGCTCCAGTAGCCAGAACAAATGCAGAACCAAAAGAGGAACAGGAGGAGCCGTGCTGCGGCTGCGGCATTGCCGGGTTTTCTCGCTGGGGGAGCCAGGGGAAATCCGGGTCTGCCGCCCAGAACACCAAGGTTCCACACGCCGACGGTCATTTTTCCAATCCAGCAGATAACGTGTATGCCGCAACTTTAGCACTTGACCGTATTCCATTGGGAGACTCGCCAGCAGAGATTGAAGCCCGACGTGCCATTGACATGTTGCGTACCGCAGTTGTTCAGCAAGTTCAGTATTCAAAGAGAAAAGTGCACTTCATTCCACAACTTATCGTAGTAAGAGTCGCCACGGTGAGAACCCGCCATTGGCCGGGCTTGCCGCGGCACAGCAGCAAAACCCGCCCCAGCAGAACCAGAACCAGAACAATCAGCAGCACCAACCCGCCCCTGCAATTTCTGTGGCTCAGCAGATAGTCAATAGATCGCGAGCGGGAAGAAGTGCAGCCAATGCAAACCCGGCAATACCTGCAGCTGGAGTACCACAAGGAGGACCGGGTCCCGCACCAGCAGCGTCTGCAAGCTCGCCGGGTAACAATAATTTTTTGCAAGTTCTTCTACCTTAGCCGGGCCAAAGTGTCTTTCAGATGCCATTAGAGCGGAGCCTTTCCCTGAGAAGTTCAAGGAGCCAAGCAAGATTTCCAATTACGAGCCGAGCATGGACCCGGCAAGCTGGTTGAGCAGCTATGAGATGGCAATGTGTATACGCAATGCCACAGAGAATGTTTGTGCAAAGTACATGTATTTGATGATGAGTGATGGTGCAGCGAAGTTGTGGTTCAAGAATCTGCCAGAGAAATCTATCAGTTCCTGGGATGAGTTGAAGGCAGTTTTTATCAAGCATTTCAGGGTACGTGCAAGCGTTTGTTTTCCATTGAAGATCTGGATCGTTGTGTACAGAAGAAAGGCGAGTCAGCACGTCACTGGATGGGCCGGGTCACGGAGATCCTTCACTCCTCATCTGGTATTGAGCCCAAGGACGCAATTTCATCGATGGAAAAAACTTGCAAGTATGCTCCCTTGGTCCAGAAGCTGGGCCGCATGAAGGAGGGACACCGGGTTAAGCCTGTTACTATGGCAGAGTTGATGGATGCGTGCAACAGACACGCAGCCACGGACAAGACCCAAGATGATAAGGAAGAAAAAGGGAAAGGTACTGCGAATAATGGAGGAAGGAACAACAATGGCCCGGGAAACAATAACAACAACAATCAGAATCAGCACAAGCGTGGGCATCAGGAGGGAAACTCAGAGCTAGTGGCAAACGCAAATGCCGGGTTTCAGAGGCAAAGGATGGACGGAAATTATCAGGAAAACAGAGGTTATCAGGAAAACAGAGGTTATCAGGGAAACAATGGAATTACAGTGGTGGAAATAGTTATCAAGGATCACGTCCAATGAGCACTGAAGAGGCCTTCAGGATGCCGTGTCCTCGTCATAGTAAGAACGGCAGACCCGCCAATCATTCATTGGCCCAGTGTGTAGATCTGAACAGGTGGAAAAACAATGAAGTTCAGAGAGCTTTGCAAGGAGCAAACAGAGGTGGAGGACCCGGCCCGAGTGCTAACCCGGCTGCGGGCCTTTAACTGGAGCAAATGCGGTACCTACTGGCAACGCAGGACCCGGCCAAAATACAGGTAACCAGGGTGGATTCTCAACCAGCCAAGGCAACTTGGTCAATATCATATATATACTAGTGGCACGACCAAGAGAGAGAGAAAGATAGTCAAAAGGGCAGTTAACTCAGTGGCTGCAGGGGTACCAAGGTATTTAAGATGGTCAGAGCATACTATTACGTGGAGTAGAGCAGATCACCCGGGTGTGGTGGAACACTCGGGTCTGCTTGCTTTAGTTGTGGCTCCTCAATTCATGGCTTTGAGTTAAAGAAGGTTTTGATGGATGGTGGTAGTAGCATTAATATCTTGTATTGGGAACATTTATACGCATGGGTCTGAAGGAATCACAGTTACAGAAAACGTCAACAGTGTTTCATGGTATAGTTCCTGGGAAGTCAGCTACACCAGAGGGAAAAATTTCATTAGAGGTTGCTTTTGGCGAGTCTATCCATAACTTTAGGTCAGAGTGGCTCACTTTTGAGGTGGTGAAATTTCCAAGTCCTTATCACGCGTTGTTCGGAAGGCCGGCTTACGCCAAGTTCATGGCAAGGCCGTGTTAGTGTACTTACAGTTGAAGATACCGGGTCCCAAGGGGATCATCACAGTTCATGGTAACAGAGAAATTGCGGCAGAATGTGACGAGGGAGATGCAGCCCTGGCAGAGCAAACTTGTGCTACAGAGGAGTTGAAAGCTTACAGGTCTAATCTTGACCCGCAGGACAACAAGGCACTCAAAAAACCAACAACAGAAGATGACAGGGCAAAGTTTAAAGCAGCAAAAGATACCAAGATGGTGGATTTTGTGCCTGGGGATTCCTCCAAGCAGTTCGCCATAGGGACCAGCCTAACTGACAAATAGGAAAGCGCGCTCATCGAGTTCATCCGTGAGAATCGGGATGTTTTTGCATGGACACCATTGACATGCCAGGCATTCCGACTGAACTCGCTGAGCACCGCTTACATGTTGATCCTAAGGCAAGGCCGGTAAAACAAGGTTTGAGAAAAATGAATGCAGAAAGAAGAAAAGCTATAGGAGAGGAGATAGCCCGGCTATTGGAAGCCGGCTTTATCATGGAAGTTTTTCACCCAGAGTGGTTGGCTAACCCGGTTTTGGTTCTGAAGAAAAATAATGAGTGGAGGATGTGCATCGATTTTACAAGTCTCAATAAGCATTGTCCCAAGGACCCGTTTGCACTGCCGCGCATCGATCAAATCGTTGACGCAGTTGCAGGCAGCGAGCTCTTGTGTTTTCTGGACGCATACTCAGGTTATCATCAGATCAAGCTTAACAGGCAGGATTGGGAAAAGACATCGTTCATCACCCCTTTGGTGCTTTTTGTTACAAGACCATGACTTTTGGGTTGAAGAACGCAGGAGCAACTTATCAGAGGTGTATCCAAAACTGTTTTCATGATCAGATTGGACGCAATGTGCATGCTTATGTGGATGATGTGGTGATCAAGTCAGAAAAAGCCGGGTCATTTATTGATGACCTTACAGAAACATTCAAAAATTTGAGGAAGTACAAGATGAAGCTCAATCCTACAAAGTTGCTTGGTTTCATTGTGCCAGCGGGAATTGAGGCAAACCCAGAAAAATCAGAGCCATCCAAAGTTTGAAAAAACCAGAGGAATTGGCAGATGTTCAAAAGTTGACAGGCTGTGTGGCTGCGCTAAGCCGGTTTATATCCCGGCTCGGAGAGAAAACAATCCCTTTGTATAAGTTACTAAAGAAAACAGACAACTTTGTGTGGAATCAGGAGCAGATGAGGCATTTGAAGCTCTGAAGAAACAGTTATCAGAAGCGCCAGTTCTGGCGGCCCCGGGTTAAAGGAACCCATGTTGTTATACGTCGCTGCCGGGCCTCAGGTTGTGAGTGCTGTGGTGGTGGTCGAGCGTAAGGAGGAAGGCAAAGAAAACCCGGTTCAGAGGCCGGTCTATTATGTCAGTGAGGTGTTGTTAGAAGCCAAGCAACGCTATCCACACTGGCAGAAACTAGTGTTTGGCATTTTCAAGGCAAGTAGAAAGTTGAAACCATATTTTCAGGAGCATCCAATCACAGTGGTCAGTTCAATACCCTTAGCAGATATCATCAGAAATTCAGAAGCTACAGGAAGAATTGCCAAGTGGGCAATAGAGATGGGGCCGTACCACATTGACTATGTGCCTCGCACAGCTATCAAGTCTCAAGCATTGGCTGATTTTCTTAATGATTGGACACAGTTGAGTGCACCACCCCTTACCCCGAGTCTCAAGCCTTGGGTCATGCACTTTGACGGGTCTAAACAAGCACAAGGTTCAGGAGCTGGAGTTGTGTTAACTTCTCCCAAGGTGATAAGTTGAGCTATGTTTTGCAGATTCACTTTGATTGTTCTAACAATGTGGCAGAATATGAGGCCTTGTTGCATGGTTTGCGTATGGCAAAGGAGATGAACATCAAGCATATCAATTTCTATGGGGATTCAGATCTTGTGGCACAGCAAGTTTCAGGAACATGGGATAGAAAGGATGCAACAATGGCGGCTTACAGAAGAGAGGTGGACAGGGTAGCCGGGTTTTTCTCAGGCTATCAGGTGGATCATATTGATCGCAGGAAAAACGATGCTGCAGATGCTTTATCAAGACTCGGCTCACGCAGAGAGCCGGTTCCACCTAATGTTTTCTTGGACGAGCTATGGACTCCATCAGTTAAGCTCCAGGACGTGAAGAGCTTGCGACTCAGGAAGACCCGGATTCGCAGTTGTAGCAGCAACTCATGAAATTCCAGAGTGGACAGAACCTTACTTGGCGTATCTTTTGCGTGGAGATGCCAGAGCAGGAAGTTATATCCCGGCAAATTGTGCGCCGGGCTAAGGCTTACGTGGTTATTGAGGCGAGTTATATAAGAGAAGTGTCTCCGGAGTGTTTCAGAGATGTGTGTCTGGAAAGGAAGGCCGGCAAATTCTGAAAGAGATTCATGAGGGAGATTGTGGTCATCATGCTCAACAAGGTCCTTAGTAGCAAAAGCTTTCAGACACGGTTTCTTTTGGCTCACAGCCCAGGCAGATGCATAGCGCCTGGTAAGCATGTGTGATGGTTGTCAGAGGTACGCAAGGCAAATCCACGTGCCGGCTCAGGAGTTGTGCACAATACCTTTGACTTGGCCTTTTGCAGTTTGGGGGCTTGATATGGTGGGTCCTTTTAGCATGTCTCCTTGCAAGAAGACCCACCTCTTGGTTGCCATTGACAAGTTTACAAAGTGGGTTGAGGTGATGCCTGTTACAAATTGTGAAGCAGCTACAGCAGTTAAGTTTTTGAAGCAGATCATACACAGGTTTGGGTATCCTCATAGTATCATCACAGACAATGGCACTAACATGTCCCTTGGTGAGATGGCAAAGTTCTGTGGAACCATGGTATACGTTTAGACGTTGCTTCAGTTGCTCATCCGCAGGCCAATGGACAAGTAGAACGAGCAAATCAGAGTTGCTTCGAGGTTTGAAACCACGTCTCCGGGTCCCGTGCATCAGAGCCGCCGGAGCGTGGGTTGAGGAGTTGCCATCAGTAGTTTGGGGAATCAACACAACACCAAACAGATCCACCAAGATGACCCCTTTATTTATGGTGTATGGGGCAGAGGCAGTTTTGCCAAGTGATATTATTCATGACTCGCCTCGCGTGGCGGCTTACGTCGAAACAGAAAACGAGCAGACCCGGCAGGATTCAGTGGACCTGCTAGAGGAGAACAGAGAACAAGCATTGGAGAGATCAGCAATATATCAGCATGATTTGAGGCGGTATCACAGTCGCCGGGTTAAAACTCGCACTTTCCAGGAGGGTGATTTAGTGCTGCGATGGACGCAATCCAGGAAGGGATGCACAAGTTATCTCCCCCTTGGGAAGGGCCCTTCATCATAAGCAAGAAATTGAACAATGGTTCGTATTATTTGGTGGATGCTAGAGAAAATCCGAGTCTGCAAATGACACAGCGCACTCCACCTTTTCATTAGAAGAGCGTGAGCGGCCATGGAACATTGCCCAGCTGCGCCCATATTAACTTAGCATGAGAAAGAGAAATCAGATGTAATACACGATGTAACAGGCAGCAGGTTTCAGACGCATCTTTTCCTTACCAGGGTACCTAAGGGGGCTGGAAGGTTTTTAATGAGGCGGCTGCTGACCTAACCTTTTCCATCAATAAAGTAAAGGTTGAACAGAAATTTGTCTTGTTTCAGTTTATGTTTCAGTTTATATTCGCAAGCTGGTTATTTTCTTCATTTAATATGTGCCGTAACAGTTTTTTGTTCAGCTTGGTCTTGGGGGCTGGCCATTGAGGTGGCGAAGTTTTTCCCCAAGACCCGGCTCATACGATTATCCGGGTCTCGAAGTTTTTGTGACCCGGCAGAACAATTGTTTAGTATTTTGGGTTCAGTGGTATGCATGTTTAAGTTTAAGTATCAGTTGTTTATGTTTTCTTTCATAGAATAAGTGTGATAGTTGTTTTTTTTATCTTTGAGGATGCCCGAAGAGCGCGTCCCACCAGTATGTGGATCAATGGGGTAATGTTGCATAGTTAAGCCATTACTTTATAAACATTGATCCAGGTCTTGGGGGCTCTTACTTGAATAGTTTGCAGCTGCAATCCCAAGACCCGGCTTTTATGCCACTAGTTTATTCTTGGTTATCTTGCTGTTGAGCTGATGTGACTCGCAATTATATGGCCTGATTGCTCACCTGGAAATTCAATCAACCATGAGGCCCATTGGGACTTGGTTCGACCCTGTTTTTCTCAGCGAAGTTGCGACAGGGTATCCATGCGAAAGCCGGCTCACAGTTAAAGAAATCAAAAGGGTCATCAAAACCATAGACAGACAAGTATTTGGACACAAAAGCTTTCACATGGTTCAATAAAGGTTTTAACAGTGCGTACACACATCATCACAGCCATAGTATCAAAAGAGCTAAGTTATTACATTAATTGCCCCAAGGGCCGAATAAAGATTGTTTTTTTCGCAACGGCGTAGCGTCTGCATAAGTTTTTCATGCACCGGCCTCAGGCGCCGGGTTAGTAGAAGCAGTTGTGGTAGGGATGTCATCCTTGGCGCTCGCCGGGTTATCTTCTGTTGCTTCTGCTTCCGTAGCCCGGGTCTTGGGGCTTCATCTCCGCGCCAGGTAACAAGGTGAAGAGGTTGGAAATAACCTTCATCTTCATCTTCCACTGCAGCTCGCGAGGGTGGAGGCACGGTTGGAGTAGATGAGCTTGGGACAGTAGATGCATGGGAGCAGATTTATCCGCAACGATGGAGTCCTTGTAGCTTTGCAGAAGATCAATACGTTGTGGTTCATCGTCAATGACCTCTTCATTGGCTTTATTGTAGCCATACTGCAGCGTGTTGAGCTTCAAGTTGTTGGCAATTTCTGTGGCTACGTACCGGGTCTGCTTCGCAACCCGGCTGTAGGATTTTTTATCAAACTTGCTGCCATCAGCATTGTACTGGGAAAGCCTGAAGCAAGTGGAGCCGGGTCTAGGTTGGGGTGGTAGGCCTTTGCCAAAGCAAGACCGCGCATCACCCTGGCTCTGCAAGAAGACCTCTTCAATAGGTGGATCCAGCCTGGCATAGTGATAAGTGTCCAAGCACTTCAGTATACGTGCTTGGCGGGTTCTCTCAGTTCCTGGCTGCTTTGATGACTTCACAACTTCCAAAGTATAGTTGGCGCACCAGTGAGTACATACATTTGATCTTCTCAGTAGCAGTCTTGCGCATGTTGCCATCGCGTGGACCAGAGTGGAAATGCACAGCAAAGTAGTGAGGATTCGATTCCGGGTTTGAAGTGTGTTAATTTTACCAGCTTAGAGTTTCAAACTTACCAACTAGTGAGGAGACCATGTAGGAGATCATTTGCTTGAGCCGGGTTAGCTCACTGGTGGTGTCATTCAGCTGCTTCTGCAGTGTGTTCAGTTGCTCCTGGAAGTTTTCCTTGTGCTCCTGCATATCTCTCTTCAGGTCAGAATTTTCTTGTGTCAGAGTAGTGACTTTTTCTTCTGAGGCCTGAAGTTGGTTTGCATGATCAGCCCGGGTTTCAGTTTCGGCCTTCAAGATTCCTTGGAGCCGGGCAATTTCTTCACTGCTTTTGCTCACGTGTTCCTGTTCACAAACAACAGAGAGTAGTATGTGATTAAGCTCCAAGTTGCTGAAGGAAAGTTAACCCGGAACTTGGGGGATACACATTTTAAATTTCTCATGGTGTAAGGTGTAGTTCCAGGTCGCCGCAGGCATGCAACCCGGCACTTGGCGGCGACATGCGCAAAAAGTCTGAAATTTTCTAAGTGTTAGTCCCAGGTAGCTGTGGACAGCCAACCCGGCACTTGGGGGCTACAGTGTTTAAAGTTTTGTTCTACAGGATGAGCGGTTTTAAGCGATGAAGTTTCAAGTCCCAGCTTGTTGTAAACAGACAATCCAGGCCTTGGGGGCTACAGGGCTGAAATTTTTATCTACGGCATTTGTCTTTCAAGCACCAAGTTCATCTATAAGTGATAATCTTAGAGCTTGGGGGCTAGGCAGAGTATAGTTATGCAAGAGGTAGCAAGAAAAAATGAGTACCTGGTATCGTTTCTGGATCAGGGAGACAAGTTCAGTCTCCAGATTCTTGTGGTGAGCAAGGCGAGCGAAATATTCTTCGCAAAGAGATGGCGTGGACATGGAGTCCAGAGCCGCCAGGTCTAAAGAAGAAATTGGGTCCTTGCCTTTGGTAGAGGGATCGATCTTGATTTCAGGAACGGTCACCTTGGCAATGACCTTGGAAATGTCAGGTGTCGGACCTTGTCGAGACCCGGTTATCAGCACTTCTTTGTCATCCTCTTTGGTGCCAGACCCTAACCCGGGTGACTGTGCAGTGGGGGATGGCTGTGGAGCAGCTGGTGGTGGGCTTCGTGGAGATGCAACCACGTTCTCTGCAGCAGATTCTTCCTTTTGAGCCGGCTCCTCAACATGTGCCTTCGTTGGAGGGGGCTCTGTTGTAGTTGGTGGAGGAGATGCGGCTGGAGGAGAATCCGAGTCTTCCTCCGCAATGGCCTTGGCGCTGAAACAAAACAAGATGGTTAGGTAAAAGTACAATGAAATAGTAAAGTATGGAAAAGATGAAGAGCATTTCTAACCCGGCATTGATCTGGAAGTCCTCGGGTGTGCTAACACCATCCGAGGAAGAATCTGATAAACGAGATGGTTTAGCAACCCGGATCGTGCCAGCTAAAGGGTACTTTTTGCTGGGCGTCTTCTGGATGGATTTGGCCCAGCTTGATAAAGAGCGTTGAGGGATACCTGGGCTCAGGGAAACGTGGCTTGTAGAAGATTGGGTTCGGCGCCTCTTGTTCGCCTCAGCCTCCTTCTCAGCTTCTTTTTTCCTGTGTTTGTGCTTGGGTTTGAGATGAGTTCATCATGTAAATTGAGAAACGAGAGTATGGCACCTTAGCAATGGTGGCCCGGGTCCTCTTTTGAGTAGGAGGTCCAGCAGTTTGGGGACCCGGCAGTATGTCAGAAGCCGGTCAGTAGGGCCTGGAATAAGATTTGCCGGGTTGTCAGTAGAGGAGTCCTTGTTGGGGACTTCGCTGTTAATCAATTGGATGAAGAGCCGGCCTACAGAGTCTAGCTCACCTTCTTCTTCTTCATCATCATCATCTTCACTTTCTGTGTCCTCCCCATCAGGAGAGGATGTGGGGGTGTAGTCTATGCTCCACCACTTGGAGTCCTGAGAAAAAGAAGTTAAACCAGTAACATGTTATGGATGAAACTACCGGGTTACGGTTAGCGAAATGAGTGAGGATTGGTTTTTACCATGGAGGGTTTGTTCTTAGCACTAAATGGGGCAAGCCCATCCAGTGCAATGGCAGTTTTGTTTTCGCCAAGGAGTTTCTTGGCATTCTTCACAACTTGGTCGTCAGTTAGCGTCATCTCAGAGTAACGCATGCTATCAGTGGTTTCACCAGTGTATTGGCAAAGCAGCCGGGTCCTGATGCTGAGTGGTTGGATGAACCAACCAATCCAGCACTTGACAAGGTTCGTGCCCTTGAGGCCATGGGCGAGTAAAGCTTTGGCTCGGCGAATTATGGGCTCGAGCTTAACCCGGTCAGCGTCATCAGCATAACTGTTCATCTTAGCCACGTACGACAAGCCCGAGTTCTGGAAAGCTGGGTAACGAGCGTCGTCTGACTCGGGTGAGGTGTCTTTGCAATAGAAGTAAGTGTTTTGCCACCCCTTAGGGTGACTGGCTAAAGCGAGAGCCGGTAAATCGCATTCCCTGCGGCGCTGGATCGCAACTCCACCATACGGGATCACTTGGTCCTTGCGAGACGGATTGCAATAGAAAAACTCGAGGAAAAGATCAAGGCTAGGAGCCATTTGCAAGTAGTCCTCACAGAAGACAACAAAGTTACTGATGTTGAGTATAGAGTTGGGGCCTATGTCCTGGGGCCTAAGGCCGTAATATTTGAGAACCCGGCGGAAAAATAAGGAACCCGGGGGGCGGAGACCACGCTGGACATGATCAAGGAAAACGATGACCTCACCGTCCTTGGGATTAGGGCGGATCTCTTCTCCAGCAGGGCGCCATTCGATCTCTTCTTTGGGGGGAAGCTCGCCGCAGTTCACATATTCTTGCAGCATCAGATTTGTCACTGTGGAATTGGTCCAGTTGACCTAAGCAGCAGCGGGGGCGGCGGAGCCAGGTCCACCAGCGACTGAACTTGCTGGTTTCTTTGCGGTCTTTTTCGCAGCTCGTGGTCCCCCAGCCTTCACCTTCTCTTTCACCATGGCGTAGGGTTCTTGAGCAGCTCAAAGGGCAACAATGGCGATGAGGAACCCTAGCTGTAGATGTGGATGTGCGGAGAGGAAAATACAAAGTAAATTTGGGCACGATTCAGAGCGGAATCGAATGCGAAGTATGGATGCATGAGAGAATCGTACCTGTGGATCTTTACACGGAGATTTGGAGGCTCGATTTGAGAGGGGATTTGCGGTTGGTACAGTGTGGGCGCGAGGAAGATGACGAAGATGAACGGAATGGGGGAAAAGACTGCGCGTCTTGTGGTCTTCTATTTATAACCGTGGTGAAAACCCTAGGGGTATTGAGGTAAAAATGAGCGGATAAGATAAGTATCCTCTCCTGGGCCGTGTTTATGTCGAGCAGAAGAGGCAAAAGGAATATTCCTTGGCCGTGTTTATGACTGGTAACAGGCCCCCATAGAGTTGTGATTTTCGCTAAGTGTCGAAAGTGAAACCCGGTGGCATATGAACCCGGTGTATCTGAACCGGGTTACGTCCTAGGTCGCCAAGAAGGGTTGGCCAAGCTCAGGAGAAAAGTGATGTAACCTGGCATTTAATTTGTTGTATATCATTTTATGTTTCAGGTGGTTAACCCGTTGACCAGGATAATAGTTCAGCTCAAGGAAGCAATATACAAGAACAGAAGCAGAACATGCCAATCTGGCAACCAGGTTAACCTGGGGGCTACTGATGGGGGGATAATAACCCGGTAGGCTCATGAAGAGGGAAGCGTGACCCGCTAGGCAGGAGGCCCGGCCAGGCCAGCTAACCATCAGCCTGGGCCGGGTTATGTCGCTGGGCAAGTAGGTTTGGCGGTAACCCGGTTCAGGAAGGAAAGGTTCTAGAAGACCAGAGGCGGTTCAGGACTTAGAGGACACGAAGGCCAGAAGAGCTAGAGTAGGACTCCGAGTCTGGGTAGATACCGGATTTATCTTGTAAAGCGCCAGGAGACCCGGTCATCTATATAAACTGGTCCCTGAGCCCTAGTTAAGAGAGATCCTTTTACGATCCAAGCTTAAGCGAGAGAATCCTAGAGAGAAACATACGCTGCCAAGCGAACCTTGTAACCTATATCGAGATCCGGCTCTGTTGTCGTAGCTGGGTTATCGAGATCGAGATCAATAACAAAATAGCAGGAAGTAGGTCTTTATCTCCAATGGAGAGGCCGAACCTGGGTAAACCCTTTGTCCCTGCAATGCTAAACAATCTCCCAGATACCAGAGTCGCCGTGCCCATCAACTCAAGCTACCCCAAAGTAGCATCTGCCGTGTTATCTACCCCACGACAGCTACCATGGATCACCCCAGCATATTTCAAGAAGACTCAAGCGTCTAAGCTTGGGGATGCCCAAGGCATCCCCTTCTTCATCAGCAACTTATCAGGTCATCTCTAGTGAAACTATATTTTAATTCTTTCACATCATATGTGCTTTACTTGGAGCGTCTGTGTGCTTTTTTAATTTTAGTATTTTATTTTTCTTATGGTCAACTTGATTGGACCCTAGCATTCTTGATTGGGAGAGAGACATGCTCTGCTATTTCATATGAATACTCCTATTCTTCACTTACACTTGTTGAGTATTCTTATCTAGCTATTGCTATGCTTTTAGCTCCTGTTTTGCATGCATCTCTTATTCAGAGCTGTTAGTTCTTTTAAAGAAAGTACTCTCTTGCTTCACTTATAATTGTTTGGAGAGTTTATGTTGAAATAAGTTGATTGGTGTTTGGTTGGAACAGAAAATGCTGCATGTGGTAGATGGTATAATGGAAAAAGTTTACATATTCTTGTAGATCACTGTATTGGATAATTTGATACTTGTCAATTGTTTTGAGTTATCAAGTAGTTCATGTTTAAGCTTTTGAATAATGTAGTTAAAACCTATTAAAGAAGAACTACCGTAAAGCTCGTTGAAATTTGGTTTGCATGATTGGTATCTCTAAGGTCTAGATATTTTCTAGTAAAAGGGTTTGGTTAACAAGAAAGACAGTGTAGAGTCTTATAATGCTTGCAATATGTTTTCATGTAAGTCTTGCTGTGTCGGTTGATATCATGTGTTTGCTTCAAATAACCTTGCTGACCTAAACTCTGTACTGAGAGAGAATGCTTCTCATGCATCCAAAACCTTGAGCCAAAATCCATGCCATTTGTGTCCACCATAACTATCTATATGTGGTATTTCCTTGCCACTCCAAGTAAATTTTTCATGTGCTACCTTTAAACTATTCAAAAACTATTACTCCTTTTTGTGTCAATGTTTACCAAGCTCATGAGGACGGGGTGGGTGTCTTTATGTCACCTATCAAACAGAGTTTACCACCGGACTAGCGGCATATACATCCGCTTATCCATTAATTTTGCAAAAAGAGCTGGCAAATGGGGCGCCCAGTCCCAATTAATTACAACTTTAACCGCTTAATTCTCTTCACATTTTTTCCCTGATTTATCAGTCAAGCAATGACAAACAGTGAAATATCTGCATGTGTAAACAAAAGAGAAGAGGGATGATCTGCCTTGCTGGTAGAAATAACGTCCTTCATGGGAGCCGCTCTTAAAAGTCTGGTTGGCAGGGGTCATATTGTACTTTCCATTTTCTGATTCGTTGACAATTAACAAACACCTCCCAAAACTTATTTTTACTCTCTATATGATTTTAAAAACTTAAAAAGCTCTAGAAAATGATTTAATCCCTGCCTCCCTCTTCGAAGGGTCTTTCTTTTACTTTTATGTTGAGTCAGTTTTCCTACTTCTTTCTATCTCAGAAGCAAACACTAGTGTCAACTTTGGTGCAACAATTTTTATATGCTTGTATATTGCACTTATTATATTGCTTTGTGTTGACAAATATCCATGAGATATATATGTTGAAAGTTGAAAACAATTGCTGAAGCTTAAATCTTTCTTTGTGTTGGTTAAATACATTTTACTTAGAATCTATTACTTTATGAGTTAACTCTTATGCAAAACTCTTTGATGCTTGTCTCGAAAGTACAATTCATGAAAAGTTTTTGCTTATATGATTCAGTTGTTTGCTCATTATGTACTTGCTAGCAAACTATAGACCATTGAACTCGATCACTTCATTCATAACATGTGTTTTACAATACTATTTGATCAAGATTATGCTGGTAGCATGTCACCTCAGAAATTATTTTGTTTTTATCGTTTTACCTACTCGAGGACGAGTAGAGCTAAGCTTGGGGATGCTTGATATGTCTCAAACGTATCTATAATTTCGGATGTTACATGTTGATATTATACCAATTGTTACATGTTTTACATACACTTCATAGCATTTTTATGCACTTTTTGGGACTAACCTATTAACAAGATGCCACAGTGCCAGTTCCTGTTTTCTGCTGTTTTTGTATTTCAGAAAAGCTGTTCTGAAAATATTCTCGGAATTGGACGAAACCTGGACAGGACCTCCTATTTTTCCAACACGTACACGAAGTCCGAAGGAGAGACGGAGGCGACCGAGGAGGACGCCACACCCTAGGGCGGCGCGGCCCCCCTCCAACCGCGCCATGGTGGGGTGTGGGCCCCTCGGGCCGCTCTAGCCGCCGCCCTTTCGCCTATTTATTCATCTTCACGGGAAAACCCTAGACACCCAAGCCTCCATCCACGAAAAGTTTCGTAGCCGCCGCCGTAGTCAACCCTAGCTCAGGAGGGTTCTGAAGATCTTCCCGGCACCCTGCCGGAGAGGGGAATCATCACCGGAGGGCTCTACATCACCATGCCTGCCTCCGGAGTGATGCGTGAGTAGTTCATCTTTGGACTACGGGTCCATAGCAGTAGCTAGATGGTTGTCTCTCCACTTTATGCTATCATGTTTAGATCTTGTGAGCTGCCTATCATGATCAAGTTCATCTTATTGTAATGCTACATGTTGTGTTTGTTGGGATCCGATGAATATTGAATACTATGTCAAGTTGATTATCAATCTATCTTATATGTTATTTATGATCTTGCATGCTTTCCGTTACTAGTAGATGCTTTGGCCAAGTAGATGCTTGTAACTCCAAGAGTCAGTATTTATGCTAGATAGTGGGTTCATGCCTCCGGTAATCTGGGAGAGTGACATCAACTTCTAAGATTGTGGATGTGCTGTTGCCACTAGGGATAAAATAACCGATGCTTAGCTTAAGGGTGCGCCGTTAGGTCTAATGCATTTGTTTACATTACGCACATTACTTAATGTGATTATCCGTTGCTTGCAACTTAATACCAACGGGGAACTCGGTATGACAACCTGGAGGTGGATTATTAGTCATAGACGCTATTGGATAACGGTCTATGTATTTTGTCGTAATGCCCACATGAATATCATAGTAATTCATGTCATATATATGCATTGTCATGCGCTCAATATTTTGTCAATTGCCTAGCTGTAATTTGTTCACCCAGCATGTTAGTTATCTTTTATGGAGAGACACCACTAGTGAATTGTGGACCCCGGTCCATTCTTTTACACTGATAATACAACCAACTGCAAATCATTGTTCTTTTTCATTCTCTGCAATTAAACACTATTTTCCACACCATACGTTTAATCCTTTGTTTTCAGCAATCCAGGCAGATTGACACAATTCCTGTTTCGTTGGGGCAAAGTAGTTTGATTGTGTTGTGTGCAGGTTCCACGTCAACAGCCGAACTTCCTTCCACACGCAAATACTTTTCTGGCACCGTTGACAACCTTTAGAAGTGCTTCTTGCTCCTACCGGATCTGATAACCTTGGTATCTCACTGAGGGAAACTTGCTACTGCACTGCTTCATACTTTCCTCTTGGGGTCTCCCAACGAACGTGTGTCCCACGTCATCAGACGACAAGGCGGTCGTGCCACGTAGGCGATTGTGTTGCTGTCAACAAGGTGGTTGTGCCACGGAGGCGATAATGGTGGCCGTGTCGCTGACGACAAGGCAGCCATGTTGTTGACAATGAGGTTGCAAGTCGCGCAGTCCCCAAGTTTCATACGAGGGCAATGTCGATGTCTAGCCCCCGAGTTATGGGCGAGGGAAGTGTTGATGTCGATTCCCCGGGCTTCTTTTAGCCAGAGTTTTTCTTGATCCGCCTATCTGCAGCCCCCGAGCGTTGAGTCGACATACTCGAAAGTCGGCTCGATGCTCAGAAGAACTTGTGACGTTGTAGATCGAATGGTTGTAGTTACCGAGGTTTGTGCCGCCTTGACGGAAAGGCGGCTCGAGACTTGATGAAAGTGCTGCATCGCAGCCCCCAGGCGTAAAGTATCTAAACATAGCTGCATTAATTTGTACTTTTAATGTAAACTGAATAATTTAAGGCCTGAGCCGTCAGTTTTTGAACAAACACTTGTGGGTTGTAATTTTTACGTGGTCCGCATTAATATTTATCTGGTCTATATGCTTAGCTTTTTGTATGTTGGCGGTACCTCATCACAGTTACTTTAGATGTGCCAACCAGGTGCAATACCAATTAGTTTAGACACAGAGACTAAAACCGGCATGTTGGTGCCAACGACATACTACTAGGCAACCCACATATAAACAATCAGAATAAGGATATTAGACGGTTGCTTAATTTGGCCCGGAGGCGGCAATTATCTAAAAGTTTGAACCACTTAACACGGAGCAGATTTTGGGTAACTTTGATACTAAAGTATATGATCATATGAAAAGACAAAAGACGGCATGATCTCAGAGCATAATGAGCAAACCATAAACTTTTATTTCATGACCATATGATTAATCAAATGTTATAAAGAACTTAGCTGTTTGATGTTGTCAATGTCGAGGCGGACGGGTCGAAAGACGGCAGCCCCAGACCGAAGAAGACATTCCTTAGGATGTAGGCGGCAGCCCCCGGATTTAGGCGGCAGCCCCCAGTATCATTCCAGCAAGGCGGCGGCCTCCTATTTCTCCTCTTTTGCTGCATGCCACAGCTTGCCGGTCACGTTGTGCTTGACGAATAGGCGACGATAAGTAGGCCGAGACGGCAATTTAAGCCGGTGCGCAGTGATGATGGTGAGTATGCTGAAAAGCGTTTTGTCACGCTAGCAATTAAGCCGGAACGCGGCGATAAATTTGCCGGACAGGCGGCGTGCTGCGTTGGAATGCGAAAATAAATTTCCCAGATTGGCGGCGTGCCGCGTTAGCAATTAAGTTAAAACGCGGAACTAGACTGTTTTATACCGATCGATGTCCTCCCAAACTGGCCAGGTTTGGGCGATCGCGAACAACAGCTAGCAATCTGGTGACGAATTTGTCTAAACCGATCACGATGATGGTGGCGTCCCGCCTAACATTGCAGATACGGTAAGACTGTACTTTGACGACTTGATTTGTCGACTGTATTTGGTTGAAGACGAAGATCACGCAGATGTACTAGATAGGTATCTGGCCACCTTGACTTTGAATAATCTGAAACATGGCATGCTCGCCGAAAAGTCCAAACTAGTACTCTCTCCGTTCGAAAAAAGATGTCACAAAAATAAGCTTGTGACATTCTTTTTCGAACGGAGGGAGTACTAGCTAGTTGGGCGCACGATGAAGATGCTTTAGCACATGCAGCGATTAGTATCGCATGCAATTAGTGATCTGGACAGCAAGTCCATGCATGATTAGTAATCCGGCCGCAATACCCATGCAGGCTGTGATCTTATTTGATCGGTACGAGAGTTGTAACCAAAACGGATTTGGCCACAGCTTTATGTCGATAGATCCATCAAGTTCTCACAGGTTGCAATTGTGGTAGCAGCTAGCTCGCTCGGGATTTGCTGATGGCAGCACGCCGGCCGCCTTCCTCGTGTTATGAACGAAGTAAAGGCGGATCCGCCTTTGCATGCCGATTCGGCCGGAGTGTTCCTACGAACATGGAATTGTCGTCTAGCCCTCAGGCTGGCGGATGACGGATTTGATCGAGCCCCGATGCAGATCGGATCTGCAGGTGCAGGCCGAGGCCGACAGGTTTGGTCGGATCAGACCTTTTTTTTAATACAAAAGCTCATATCTATTAAGAAATTACACCAGTACAGACACCCAGCAAAATAAGAAAATTACAACGCACTTCTGGGGAGAGACGACCACCGTTGCCGTCAACACGCACTGAAGGCACGCCGCCGCCGACATCGCTCTGGGGAGCCTCAAAGGCAAGCAGCCGAAGACCTTCAAGAAAGGGGCCCCGAAGGCCCTACGCGCTGAAGGAGAAGACGCCGTCTTCGTAGCCGACGCCGGCGAAACACCGCAAGAACTGAGCCCGCCTCCTGTACACCAGCCGCGATCCAACCGCCGACAAGGGAGGGAACGCCGGCAGGACAAGGCAGCAACCAACCGCCACCGTCGAAGACGACGTCGGGAATGAGGGGAGGCTGCGGCCGACCAAAACGACGACGGTGGCCTCCCCGCCTCGGCCACGTCGCCCGCGATCCACCTACACATCCTATCTACACCGCCGGAGCGCAGATCCGGGGATTCCCCATCCTCCCGCCGCCGGAGGGTGGGAAATTCCACGGATACGCCGGCGAACGCTGGCCGATTCGAGGTCGCCCTTAAGATCGCCTCTGGTACAGTAGAGAAAGGGGAGGGGGGGGGGAGAGTTCTAGAAATAGCGAGGTGCTCAGTTGTCGGGGGGCTGCCCCCGGGTAGGGCAAAGATGATGAGTTATGAGCAGTTAAGGTCTAACCGGATCAAGAGCCGGCTAAGTTATCCGGGTCGGATCTCAAGGCGATTCGGTCAGTCCTACTTCAAGCCAGTGAAAGAAAAGACCAAAGGGGATCCGGTGAGGTTTAACCGGATCCAGGAAAGAAGAGCCGGCTAAGTTATCCGGGTCGGTCAGGAAGGACCCGGGTAGGGCAACTCGGATGATGCACAGGGGCCAAGTAATGTCAGTAAAAGTCACGGGCACTGTAAGGTTGCTGACCGGGGCTCAGAAGACAGCAAGGTGCTGCCACAGGTTTTCCGGGTCACAAGCCCCTAGGCGCTGACTCGGCCTATTCGGGAAAGGGGCAGTGGCTAGGCTACTGTGGTCTACACTGCCTTAAGCTCAAAGAGGAAAGATAAGCCTGTGGTGAACAGAGGGTGAGCTGGGCTGAGTGACAGTGGCCAGTGTTTGTCCTGTTCTCCTTGTCCATGCCATTGTCCTCTGCGGCCAGGGGCAAAAGGGTAATTCGGTTACTGTATATAGGCAACACCACCTCCTTCTGTGGGGAGGATCGACCATTGTGAGCATCATTTCCCCCCCAAGCTTCATCTTCTACCTAGAGCCCGTTCCTTTGTTCATCATACAGCTCAAGGAGCGCTCTGTACTTGTAAACACTTGAGATATAAGAGAGTAGGCTAGAGCTGCAGTAGGGGTGTTACCTCCACAAGAGGGCCCCGAAGCAGGGTACATCGTGGTGTTCTTCGCTGTTCTTGGTTTGCTTTGTTCTTGTTGATTCCTGCGAGGTTCTTGTTTGGTCTTCATGCGTGCTTCGTAGGCGCGCAAACCCTCCCCGGTTCCCCCAACGCCCAAGCGAGCCCACACTTAAGCCATACCCATGGCATCTGCCGTGACACCACCACGACAGTTGGCGCCCACCGTGGGGCAAGCATTGGCGTTGGCTGGGGTTTCCATCCGGACGGGCTCCGTCACTGGTGCCGGCGAGCGGGTCCTCTCCGGGCTCGTGTGCAAGCTCGGCGAGTTCAACTTCATCAGCGACAACGCGGGGTGCTTCTCCAACAAGCCCTTCCCCGCGGATGGCTTCCTCATGACGCTGGGCAGCTTCGTCACCTACGTCGCCACCGAGCCAGTTCGCGAGTACCCGGCGCAGGTGCTCGTGGCTGCGGATCCTCCTCTTTCCGCGCAGCTCGCGGAGGGCGTAGCGCTCGCCCTGGGAGCAGCGTGGAGGTCATGGTGGCTGCCGCAAACGCTGCTGCAGGCAAAGGAGGTGCCAGCACGAGCGTGCCAGAGGAGCTGGCCACGCCAGTCGATCCGGATGACATGCCGACTCGGACAGCTAAGTTCCCTAAGGAGAAACCCGATCCGGTTGGTCCCCTTGGCACGTCAAGCAGGGGTGCTTCCTTAGAGGGTATCTTGGAAAAGCTAGCTCGGCCAGTGGCTCCTGGAGCAAATGTTGATCTTACTGTAGCTCAGCTAGAGGCAGAGCGCCTGAGGTTGCAAAAAGAGGCTCGGTTAGTGATAGAGTCTAGGCAAGAGTTTGATAGAGACCTGAGAGAATACAATGCTGCCAATGGTATCACAGATGGCTTTACTCCTGTAGTGCACCGCTCGCGCAAGAAAGCCGAGCTACGTAACAGAGGCAAGGACCTCAACGACGAGTTGGCTAGAGCTGCAGGTTCGAGCTCAAGTAAAGCCACTAGTCATAGGTCCGGAACAGGCAAGCCGGTTTATAGCTCCCCGGCTAAGAATCTTAGGGCTGCAGCAGCAGCGCGAGCTGAATTAAGTAACCTGACCGGGGATGCTTGGCGCAAGCAGGCGGAGAGAGTGAATGAGCTAGTGGATGTGTGCAACAGGCAGAATGAGGCCTACAGGAAAGCTAATCCGGATGCTGGTGGTTCCCGGGTAGTTGTCTCGGTTAGGGCTGCTAGCCAGAAGTCTAAGGGGCAAGCGTCCTCTCCGCATGTTGGGATTGACCGAGCCCAAAGTGTGAACTCGGGTAAGAGCAAGCAGCTGCAAACTTATGATGCGGTATACGCAAGCAAGCAACTTGCAGCCCAAGGAAAAGGCGGACAAGGCAGAAACAGTGGTGGTCAAGGCAATCCGGGTACTGGAAGGGAGAATTCGGCTGGCCGAGGTCAACCGCCTCGCCACCCCGGACAGCAAATGATGGCACAGGTGCAGCAGCAGAGTGGTGGCCAGGTGGGCTACCGTTATGACGATGGCAATTCGGCTATGGCGCGAGCCGGATACCAGACGTATGACAATGCACTGGCGTCGAGACTGGGGCCTCGGATGTTGGATCCGGATGATCAGCGTCTCAAATTGGACAGAATCTACCAGTCCGAGAAGCTGGAAGAGCAGGGCCCACCGGGTCCACCATGCTTTGGACCTCGGATAATGAATGAGCCAAGTGTGCCTTTGTTTCAGCTCGGCCGCAACACGAAGCCGTATAATGGGAGCACCAAGCCACAGGATTGGCTGACGGACTATGTATCATCAGTGCACATTGCGGGGGGCAATCGCCGATGGGCGGTCCGGTATCTCCCGCATATGTTAGAAGGTCCAGCCCGGATCTGGTTGAATAACTTGCCGCCGGGTAGTATCAATTGTTGGATGGATTTGGAACAGGCGTTTAACAGCAACTTCTCCAGCACCTACAAGAGGCCAAACCGACCTCAGCTCCTGGCTGCGTGCAAGCAGGAAGAGAGGGAGACAGACCGAGAGTATTTGACTCGGTGGAGCAACATGCGCAATTCTTGCGAAGGTGTAGTGGAGGAGCAGGCCATTTCATGGTTTGCACAGGGATGCAGGCATGGTACACCACTTTGGCAGAAACTCCAAAGAGATATGCCGAAAACCCTGGCAGATATGATCCGGATAGCAGACACGTATGCGCTGGGTGATCCAACACAGCCCGCATTGGATGCAGTGGGAGCAAACAGGAGGCAACCAGTTAATAACCGAGTTGGACCATTAAGGCCTAGTGACCGACATGAATTCGGTTACAAGAGAAGAGATCCGGATTACAGATACGGTTCTGATCAAGTTGCTGCGGTAAACATGGATCAACCCGGTGGAGGAGATGCGCAGAGGCAGAAAACTGATGGTCCAGCTTGGAGGCCGAATCAAGGTGCTTGGCCGAAGAAAGTGTGGGAGGGACCAAGTCCACCTCTGACTTTTGAGTCCAGATTAGATGGGCCTTGCTGTTATCACACCACCGATCCGCGCAAACCGGCTAATCATTCGACCCGGAACTGTAGTTGGCATCACCGCATTCAGGCGGAAGGTCAAAGAGGACCACCTCAAAGAGGTGCTCCTAGACCGAATTTCAGGCCAAACATGCCGCTAACCGGAGCCAATGCGACCCCGGTCAACGCTGGAACTCCAAGGCCAGCAGCAACGAAGCCGGTTAACCTGGTGAACATGGGAGGCAGTGACAATGGTGATGGCCCAAGTAGGCAAGGTGGATACCCTGGGAATGATTACAAGGAAGCACATCAGAGTTATGTGGTTTTCGTGACCGAGCCAACTGACAAGAAAAGTCAGTTGAGACGAGCAAAGGAGGTGAATGCCGTGATGCCAGCAGTTCCAAAGTACTTGAACTGGTCTGAGCAGGAGATCACTTGGAGCAGGGCGGATAACCCAAGGATCATGCCAAGCCCAGGGAACTATGCACTGGTGGTGGATCCAACTTTGGTTGGACCCAAGCTGAACGTGAAATTTAGCCGAGTCTTGGTCGACAATGGCAGTGCCATAAACATCATGTATCGGGACACAATGATCAAGTTGGGTATTTCGCCGAATCAGTTGCAACAGAGCAGCTGTACTTTCCATGGCATAGTACCCGGGGTATCTTGTTCCCCCATGGGTAAGATCTGGGTAGATGTGTTGTTCGGTACCAGGGACAATCACAGGCTTGAGAGTCTCGAGTTCGAGGTGGTGGATTTGGAAAGCCCATACCATGCTCTGCTTGGCAGGCCAGCATTAGCCAAGTTCATGATATCTACTCATGTGGCCTACCTCAAGATGAAAATGCCTGGCCCGAATGGTGTTATCACCGTTGCGGGAGACTACAAGAAGGCCATACAGTGTGCTACAGTTGGTTCCAACTTAGCCGAATCACTGGTGATACAAGCTGAAAAGAGCAAGATGCACGAGGTGGTGGCAATGGCGAAGTCGGCTCAGTTAGGCGTGCTGGCCATGACCAACCGGATGGCGGCGCAACCTTTGAAGTGCCCAAGGAGACAAAGAAGATCCCCATTGACCCGGAGAACCCAGAGCGCATGGCCATCATTGGAGCCGGTTTGGGCGAGAAATAGGAAAGCGCGCTCTGCCATTTCCTCCGTGAGAATCGGGATATCTTTGCATGGTCGGCTAAGGACCTGCCTGGTGTTCCGAGGGAATTGGCAGAGCACTCTTTGTTTGTCAGGCCAGAAGTAAAACCGGTTAAGCAACCGACTAGGCGTCTCTCAGAAGATAGAAGAAAAGTGGTGCTCGATGAGCTGGCTAAGCTACTGGCAGCCGGATTCATTATGGAGGTGCTGCATCCAGACTGGATATCCAATCCGGTTCTGGTAGAGAAGAAGAAGGACGAACCAGCTGTGGTCAAGGTGTGGCGCATGTGTATAGACTTCACCAATCTGAACAAGGCGTGTCCGAAGGATCCATTTCCTTTACCTCGGATTGATCAAGTGATCGATTCCACTGCTGGGTGTGAGTTGTTGTCTTTTATTGATGCGTACTCTGGTTTTCACCAGATACCACTGAACCCTAAAGATCAAATAAAGACTGCTTTTATTACCCCGTATGGGGCGTATTGCTATCGTGTCATGTGTTTCGGTTTGAGAAATGCCGGTGCTACTTATCAGAGATGTATGCAGAAATGCCTACACTCCCAGATGGGCAAAAATGTGCAGGTCTATGTCGATGATATTGTTATCAAAACTAAAGAGAAACATACTCTCCTCGGGATCTCGAGGAGACATTTGTGAACTTGAGAAAATATCGGTTGAAATTGAATCCGGATAAATGCACCTTTGGTGTCCCGGCTGGAAAGTTGCTTGGCTTCCTTGTATCAAGCCGAGGCATTGAAGTTAACCCGGCTAAGATCCGAGCCATAGAAAACATGAAATTGCCTAAGTGTCTAAAAGATGTGCAAAAATTCACCGGGTGCTTAGCCTCATTAAGCCGGTTTGTGAGTCGGTTAGGAGAGAAAGCTTTGCCCTTATATCAATTGATGAGAAAGAGCACCGGGTTCACATGGACCCCACAGGCAGATTCGGCTTTCAATGAGTTGAAAAAGATGTTGTCCACTGCTCCAGTTTTGGCATCACCTTTGCCGAGTGAACCGATGTTGCTTTACATTGCGGCCACTAACCGGGTCGTAAGTGTGGTTATTGTGGTAGAAAGAGAGGAAGAGGGCAAATCCGTGCAGAGGCCGGTGTACTATTTGAGTGAGGTGATCTCAACTTCGAAGCAAAATTATCCTCACTACCAGAAGATGACATATGGTGTGTACCTGGCGGTCAAGAAATTGAAACATTACTTCCAAGAGCACCCGATTACAGTGGTGTGTGAAGCTCCAATTGCGGAGATCATTGGGTGCAAAGATGCAACTGGCCGAGTTGCCAAATGGGCGATAGAAGTGTCTCCTTACACACCGCATTATGAGAGAAGAGACGCTATCAAGTCTCAGGCTTTGCCGGATTTCCTTTGTGACTGGGCTGAGATGCAATATGAGCCACCTAAACCGGATTACAATTACTGGAGGTTGCACTTTGACGGTTCCAAATGCAAAATCGGGCTAGGTGCTGGAGTGGTGCTCACATCACCAAAACAGGATCAATTGCGATATGTATTGCAGATTCATTTCTCAGCGTCAAACAATGTAGCCGAGTATGAGGCACTGATCCATGGGCTTAATGTGGCTCGGGACATCGGCGTTCGCCGAATTGAATGTTTCGGTGATTCGGATTTGGTCGTACAGCAATCTTCTGGAAATTGGGATGCTCTTGATGCCAATATGGCACTGTATCGGTTTCATGTTCAGAAAATTTCGGGATTTTTTGAAGGCTGTGAATACAAGCATATACCTCGGCTGGAAAACCAAGCTGCAGATGTTCTGTCAAAACTCGGGTCGTCTAGGGAGGCAATCCCACCCGGAATATCCTTGAATCATCTAAGGGTCCCTTCAATCAAACCGTCGCCTGATTCCGAGTCGATTTTTATTCCCAAGCAAGAATCCGAAGCTATTCCTATGAATGTTGACGTTGAGTATATCGAGGAAGACCCGGGGACTGCATGCCCGGACTCGGGGACTGCTCACGCAGATTCGGAAAATGCTAACCGAGTCTTGGGAAAGAGGAGTAGAGATGATGATGCTAACCGGATTGTGGGGAATGGACAGAAGCTGATAGAAGAGATAATGGCGGCCAAACCTGTGGAAGAAAATGAGCACTTGTTCCCTTTGCATCCAGTACCAGAGTGGGCTGAAGAGATCATGAAGTTCATCGAGGAAGGAAGCTTGCCAAGCGATGAGACCAAGGCTAGGCGTGTCCAGAGGAGATCCAAGGCTTATACCATCATCAACAAGGAGTTATACAAAAGAAGTGTAACCGAGGTGTTGCAGCGCTGCGTGGAGCCAGCAGAGGGCAAGGAGATGCTCCTAGAGATACACCAAGGTGAATGTGGACATCATTGCAGTACAAGAGCCCTGGTGGCTAAAGTGTTCCGGCATGGATTTTATTGGCCCACTGCTCATGCAGATGCGGAGGACATAGTCCGCAGGTGTGAAGGATGCCAGAGATTTGCTAAGCAAACACACTTACCCGCATCGGCACTGAAGACAATTCCTATTACTTGGCCATTTGCGGTGTGGTGTTTGGATATGGTGGGAGATTTCAAGCCGGCTAGGGGCAACATGACACATATGCTGGTGATGGTGGATAAGTTCACCAAGTGGATAGAGGTGAAACCAATACGGAAAGTGGATGGCCGTTCGGCTGTAATCTTCTTGAAAGAAATCATTTTGAGATACGGATACCCTCATAGCATCATCTCGGATAACGGCACAAACTTTGCTGTCGGAGAGTTTGCCCGATTCTGCATGAATAAGGGGATCCGGTTAGACATAGCCTCAGTGGCACATCCAGAGTCCAATGGGCAAGTGGAAAGATCAAATGCTCTAGTGTTAGCCGGCATCAAGGCTCGTCTCATTGAACCATTGTTGAAAACTCCAGGGTGCTGGATAGATGAAATCCCATCAGTTCTATGGGGTCTAAGGACTACACCGAATCGGTCAACAGGCTATACGCCATTCTTTCTGGTGTATGGGGCAGAAGCTGTCCTACCCACTGACATAGAATATGATGCACCAAGGGTGGCAATGTACACTGAAACCGAGGCAAAGGAGGCCCGGGAAGATGCAGTGGATCTGCTAGAGGAAGCAAGAGAGTTGGCCCTGTCTCGGACAGCAATATACCAGCAAAATCTCAGGCGTTATCATAGCCGGAAAATCAGTCCTCGAGTGTTTCATGAGGGTGATCTAGTGCTGAGGCTGGTGCAGCGCAGCAAAGGCCGACACAAATTGTCACCTCCATGGGAGGGACCATTCATTGTGAGCAGGGCTATGCACAATGACTCGTACTATCTTATAGATGTACAGGAACCAAGGGAGGATGGCTTGGACAGACCCGGACAGGAAACCAAGCGACCTTGGAATGTAGCTCTGCTTCGACCCTTCTACTCTTAAAGGGCGCAATGTATGTATTTCAATTTATCATGAATGAAATCGCAGTAATCCGAGTCTGGACTCGGGGACTGCTTCGTCCTTATGCGTGTGTTGTTTATTACGGCTTTGTTTGTTGCCGTTCATGTGCCGAATCGCTTTGAACCTTGTTCTGAGTTTCAGTAATGTATGTTGTGTTGTTGATCTCGTGACTCGACTGACAAACACCAAAATGGTAGTCAAGAGCAGAGATGAGGAATATGGGAAACATGAAAATGGACACGGGGACTCGGTCCAAAACCGATTCGGCACATGTCGTTTACTAACCCCTGTTATTTATTTTTTCGTTTATGTTGAATGATTCTAAACCACAACTCGCATGTTTCAAGTACTGTATGCTATGATTCCTATCTTGTGACTCGACTGTCAAAACACCCAAAGAGGTAGACAAGAGCAAAGATTTGGCAAAAGTAGTAAACAAGAAAACAGACTCGGGGACTCGGTTTAAGATGATCCAACATAAACCTTGTCCGGATCACGTTAAGCATGATAAGCATAGTCTCGAAAGAACTTAAAATAGTCTATTACATCTGCTCCCGGCATACCGGGGATTTAATGTTTTTGTTAAGTACTTCAGGGGCAGCGGACTCGGTCGCGGCAGACTCGGTCATAGGAGTTTCGTTGCGGGAACTTCTGTGGGAGGAGCTTCGGTTAGCGGAGCTTCGGGCGCGCGAACCTCGGTTACGGGTATTTCGGTGGAAGTGGACGCGGTTACGAGAGGTTCTGTTGCTGGAGCAGATTCGGAAGATGGTGGCGCTCCGGAAGTAATCTTGACTGGAGAGCTTGAAGGATGGGCGGATTCGGAAATTTCCGGATCGCGTGAAGCCTGTTTAGTAATCACAGTCAAGTTAGTGGCTGAAATCACAAAAGACTCGGTTGGAGTTTGTTCGGTGAGCTTGGCCGAGTCGGAGGCTGGTACCTTGCTGGATTTTTCTTCATCAGACTCGCCCTCTGAGTCGGCATATTCTTCAGCGGAGGCGTCGTCTGATTCCTCTTCTTCAGTGTCTTCTCCATCCGAGTAGACTGGAGCCTCCAGATCAAGATGCTTGGTGCGTGCAAATTCGGCCATGAAGTTGGCGGCTTCTTCACGGATCTTGATCCGGATAGGGTCTGTAGCCCATGAAGAACCCTCGCGAAAGGAGCGCACTTTGGCAAGGTCAATCAGCTCGTACCAGGACATGATGAATAACAAAGCTGCGTCAGCACCAGCGCGGGCAGACGAAGACCTCCACTGTTTTAACCGGGTCATTGCTTGATCCAGGTCTCTGATCAGCTCCTCCACGGGCACAACTTGCCGCGCTTCAGGAAACAAGATTCGGTGAGCCTTGAGACTTGCATTAAGCAGACCAATGTGGGAATCCTTCAGAGGAGCAATCCGAGCCTTAAGTGCTGTAATATGATCTTCGATGTCCCATGTCTCGGATAGGGGAGCCTCGGTTAATTTAGCTCTCTCAGCTCGGGCGTTTCGCACAGCCTTGGCGGCTTGAAGCCGAATGCTGGTAAACTCTCCTACAAACAAATAAGCTAATACTGAGTTCAGCAAGAAGGAACACAATCATATGTATCGGTTAAGAGCAGAAAGAAAAAAGGGGATTCGGTGAACTTACGATCCATGTCATCGTTAAGGCTAGCAAGTTGAGCCAGCCATTTCGCACTGGCCGCTTGGTGAGCAGCCAGTTCTTCTTTAGCAGCTTTCAGTTCAGCTTCAGACTCGGCCACTGTGGTTTGAATCTGCTTATCCATTTCGGCTCGCCTCTGTAGCCCGGCGTGCAAAGTGTCTCGCTCCTTCTGAATTGTATCTTTCTCCTTTTGGAGCGTGTCTCTCTCCCTCCGCAGTGCATCCCGCTCTCCTTTAACTTTGTTCTTCACTTTTTCAACCCGGTCAAGCTCCCGCTGGACTCGGGCTACCTCTGATTTTTCCTCGGATAAAGCACGCTTTGCTCTTCCTCTTTGCTATTCATCTTGAGGACCAAGGCATCAAATGATTTTTGGAGCTTGTGGTACTGGTTGGCAAGCTGCTTAAAGAGGTCGCTGCGAGTGCCCGTGCTTTCCTGAAAGAAAGTAGATAGCGTCAAAAGAGACTCGGGGACTGATACCCGAGACAAGGTGGAGCCAAAACAAATCTCGGAGATTGGCCGAGACTGACCGAATCGGTTAAAAAGAAACCCGGGGACTGGGGGTCTCACAGTTTTTTCAGTTAAGAAAAAGATCATGATCAAATTTTTTAAAAGATTCAAGCCGAATGACTTTCTTACTCCAAAGAGTATCAGTCGTTCGACCCGAATCTCGGGGACTGGGTGTATACTATTTGATCATGACGAACTAAAAGCAAGATTCGGCAAACTTACCTCGAAGACTTGGTGCGATGCAGTAAACGCAACCTTCACTGAATGAAGAGATTGCATCATTCGGCTAGGACCAGCAGGGTGCGGCGTTGCAGCGGAAAAGCCTGGTGCAAGGTCCACGGCGTTCCAGGCCTCAATAAAGTCATTGGCAGTGCTGAGCTTAGGCTTGGCT
Organism: Poa pratensis; assembly: GCA_947311845.1. Classification (NCBI taxonomy): domain Eukaryota; kingdom Viridiplantae; phylum Streptophyta; class Magnoliopsida; order Poales; family Poaceae; genus Poa; species Poa pratensis. Next base: position 41,932,289 of record CAMZMU010000079.1, read on the forward strand.
TGGCCGGATTGAATGGCAGAGGAGGTAGCGGTGGTTTGCTTGACAGCAATCACTTGCTTATCCGGAGTGGAGGAAGTTGTGCCAAAGACAACTTGAGTCGGCTTGGGTGGAGGTGATGCACCCGGGGTCTGTCTCTGATGTTGCGGTTTCTGTGGTTTCTCGGAAGTTTGTTGCTGTTGTTGCTGCTGTTGCTGCTCTTCAGGGGTTACTTGTGGTTGTTGCTGCCTCGGTTTCTTCTTCTTCTGCTGCTGCTCTTGGCTCAGTGCAGATTGAGTTGCAGGAGCAGGACGGGAATCCGGCTTAGGTGTGGACTTAACCGATGTCTTAGCCTTTTCCTTCTCCAGCTCCTTCAAAGGACGTGGCCAGCTTGAATCTCGGATTGGAGCCGAGGTTTCCTCACTCTCCAAGTCGATAACCGGCTCTGAGATGGGAGTCGGCTGGGGAATATTGGTAGTTGGGACACGCGTGGGTGAGGTGGCAGTTCGGTCAGGAGACTGGGTTTCCATGGCCGTATCCAATGGAGGAATGGGAGAAGAGATGGATGAATGAGTCTGCGCGGTGATGAGGACATCACTGCATAAAGCAAAGCAAACAGTTAACTCGGATAGATATGACTCGGTTAATAGAGGAAGAAAGCAAATAAAGTTCGGTCAATGTTACCCCTTGGTGGTGGGCATCGGTTTGACACGGCTCGGCTTGTCGCCGGATTTCTTTCTTCGCTTGGTCTCTGGGGCATTTGTCTCGGGCGCCTCAGCGCGTTTCCGAGATGTCTCTTGGGTATCATCTTTGGCTGGAACATAAGGTGGTGGTAACCATGAAATCGGAATAGCATTGATGGGTTCTAAGATGCAGCAATCTTCATCTTCCTCGTCGGAAAGGTGTGAGTGTTTGATTGCTTACCCTTGCGGACTGGCTTGGCACGGGGAATGGGCAAATAGTCATCCGTATCCGGATCTTCTTCGCCCTCGCGCGGCGGGCTGAGATCCGGTGTCCATGCCTTGGTGGAGAGATCTCCGTCTTCAGTAAGTTGGCGATCAAACAGCTACAAAGAAGGTAATGCGAATCCGGATCAGGCCGCGGTTATGCGGATGAAGTAGGTTGGGTTCGGAGAGTGGTGAGCTAACCTGTGGAGGAAGTTTTTCCCGGTAGAATGGCTTTACACCCCACCGCCATTTGTCCGACATCTCATTGACAGCAATGGCGTTTACCCGTCTGAAGACGGAAGCTTTGTTAAGCTCGTGCTTGCTGATCCGGGTAGGATCTAGTGCGCCACGCATGTGGCATATCTTGTGGTCACGCCTTTGAAGAGGGCTGACCCGGCGAGAGATGAAGGTCCGGAGGAGGTCGTCAGAGATCATGCCATTCTTCAAAAAATCCTCCAGAGCGGTGTGCACTGTCTGGAGTTCAGCAATCGTTTCAGCCGGATTGTAACCGAAGTTCAGCTCGGCTCTGGGCGGCTCCATCCTGAATTCGGGCAGATTAAGAGCGTCATGGCCCTCAGCGCTCTTTATGTAAAACCAGGTCCTTTGCCATTTCTTCACCGTGTCTAGGCCGGTGACTCGGGGAAAGGCGGATCCCTGCCGTGGCGTGATGCTAACCGAACCGCAAGCGGTCAGCTCTTTCGGCTTGGTACCGGGATGGTGTGCTTGCGAAGGTGGAAGTACTTTGCCCATATATCCACACTCGGCCAAAGACCGAGATAGCCTTCGCAGAAGGAAGAGAAAGCTGATAAAGAGACGAAGGCGTTCGCCGGGAGGTGGTGAAGCTGTAATCCGAAGAAGTCCAGAAAGGCCCGGAAGAAGTCACTGGCAGGTAACCCGAGCCCGCGCTCGAAGTGTGCTATGAATACCACGCGTTCACCGGGTTCGGGCGCCGGTGCGAGTTCTTTTCCGGGTCGGCGGCAGATGGCTTGGGGCGTTATGCGTCGGGTGGCTCGTAGCCATTCCAAGTCATTTTTGGTAACATCAGATCCTTCCCATCGGCCAGGGGGAAGTTTGGCCATAACCGAATCGGTCCTGCAGCAAAGAGTCGGATAACCGGGTCAGGAAATTCGGAATCCATGGGACCAAAGAAGAATCGGATAACATTAAAGCCGAATCAGATCTATGGTGACTCGGCTAATCCTATCCCGGGTAGGGCTAACCGGGTCCGGTGGAGAAGGTGAAGCGGTTGGAAGTCGCAAACATCTTTCCGCAAGTTTCTAGGGTTGGGAAGATCTACAGCGGTGGTAAAAAAGAAAGAAAATCACGGGTAAAAACATGGTTGAACTGCTCCAACGGGGACAGGTGTATCTAGGCCAGTCTATTGCGGAACTTGGACAGAAAATTTGCGGAGTGTGCTACGGCAGGAACACGGGCTTAGATACGCATCAATCTACCAAGAACAGGTGTGTGTATTCCGAGAGTATGAACTCGTCACGGTGGCTATGGCGAGAGGAGGAAGAACTTACAGTGCGAGTCGCTCGAAGGAGGAGTTCGACGGAGAAACGTCGGAGATGGGCGCGAGGCGCGGCTCCGATGGTCTTGCTCTGGTACGCTGTGCGTCCCTGGCGCGGCAACCTTGAATGGCGAGGTTGCGGCGGCGTCGATGGAGCGGGTTAGTGGAGTTGAGAGGAAGAAGAAGGGGAAAAACCACCGCGCCCTCTTTATAGCCTCCAGCGGTAACTGCCCCCCACTACCGCGCGGTTACCGGAGCACGGTTAGATCCCTTGCGTCGCGGAACTCTGTGGCAGCTGCTGTGGCCGTGTATTTCAAGCACTCGTGGCCACGCCGCAGAATTGGAAGCGGTGGAGCGGATCCTATGTGCCGGTCAACGGAGAAAACGAGGAGACGTGGTCTTCTGGTCAAACACACTCGAATACCCGGTGGATCCGGATAACGAGCTGACAACCCGGGTTATACGGCTTTGCACAGGCTTTTCCTGCCAAATGTCCCGGAAAATTCGGACAGCTAGAGGTGATCCGGTTAGTGATGTTGGTTTAGAATCTGGAACGGCCCTTCAGCCGATGCCGTAGGACCGCACCAGCTTCGGGGACTACTGTCGGGGGGCTGCCCCCGGGTAGGGCAAAGATGATGTGTTATGAGCAGTTAAGGTCTAACCGGATCAAGGAGCCGGCTAAGTTATCCGGGTCGGATCTCAAGGCGATTCGGTCAGTCCTACTTCAAGCCAGTGAAAGAAAAGACCAAAGGGGATCCGGTGAGGTTTAACCGGATCCAGGAAAGAAGAGCCGGCTAAGTTATCCGGGTCGGTCAGGAAGGACCCGGGTAGGGCAACTCGGATGATGCACAGGGGCCAAGTAATGTCAGTAAAAGTCACGGGCACTGTAAGGTTACTGACCGGGGCTCAGAAGACAGCAAGGTGCTGCCACAGGTTTTCCGGGTCACAAGCCCCTAGGCGCTGACTCGGCCTATTCGGGAAAGGGGCAGTGGCTAGGCTACTGTGGTCTACACTGCCTTAAGCTCAAAGAGGAAAGATAAGCCTGTGGTGAACAGAGGGTGAGCTGGGCTGAGTGACAGTGGCCAGTGTTTGTCCTGTTCTCCTTGTCCATGCCATTGTCCTCTGCGGCCAGGGGCAAAAGGGTAATTCGGTTACTGTATATAGGCAACACCACCTCCTTCTGTGGGGAGGATCGACCATTGTGAGCATCATTTCCCCCCCAAGCTTCATCTTCTACCTAGAGCCCGTTCCTTTGTTCATCATACAGCTCAAGGAGCGCTCTGTACTTGTAAACACTTGAGATATAAGAGAGTAGGCTAGAGCTGCAGTAGGGGTGTTACCTCCACAAGAGGGCCCCGAAGCAGGGTACATCGTGGTGTTCTTCGCTGTTCTTGGTTTGCTTTGTTCTTGTTGATTCCTGCGAGGTTCTTGTTTGGTCTTCATGCGTGCTTCGTAGGCGCGCAAACCCTCCCCGGTTCCCCCAACGCCCAAGCGAGCCCACACTTAAGCCATACCCATGGCATCTGCCGTGACACCACCACGACATCAGTGCTGGGTTTGACCTAGCTTCGAGGCCACCGCCTTGCCGCTACTTTGCACGCGCTCGGAAAGTTTCCGTCTTCCGCAGGAATTATCGCCGCCCAGGCTGGCTTTGACGCCAATTTAGACGAAACATCATTCTGGCAGATGATTTTCGATGATGACCGTGCTGTCTACCGGAGCAAAACAGCAGGCCAGATGCGATCTGGTCGCGTGGATGAAGATGACGATCGAAATCGCCGGCTGCGGACAGCCAGTAGTGTTCCCGCCTGGACGTGATGCCTGACGCCTTATGCCCCACGGTGGGCGCCAACTGTCGTCGTATCGGCATCGTAGATAGGAGACGGGGGTCCTCTAGCCGAGGGTTAACCGAGGGGGTAAAAGGGGAGCGTCGTCGAGGTCGGGATCGAACAAGGCGGATTACCCAGCTTCGGATCTCGCAGCGGTGGCGAGCTCCTATGTGTTGCTATAACTCACTATACTGGCAATAGCCTTGGTCGGGTTACAATGAGATTGGATGATGCTGGACGTGCCCTAAAGGCTTCCCGAGGTCTAGCTTATAAAGGCGGCCAGACCTAGGGTTACAAGGAAACTACGTGTCCGGCAAGAATACAGAGTCCTAAACCTAGCCAGCAAGTTACCGCCTTCTATCTTGGACTTGGTGGATTCGTGGGCTTCAGTCTTGGGCCTCCTTCTTGCCGGCTGCCTTGTTTGCTGTCCACCTTGTTTGTCATCCGCCTAGTTTGTCATCCGCCTAGTTGGTCGTCCGCCTAGTTTGTTACTGCCTAGTTTGCCTGCCGCCTTGTTTGTCGGCCGCCTGTTAGGCACAAGCCTTCACTGGACTAGCCGGATTGACCCATGTTAGAGATACCCCCACTTGGTATATCCCCAATACACACTTATATATATAAGTCTAGAAAGAGATCGCCACATATAGCCGACCGATTTGTGAGCGACTATATAGCTATATATATTTACCGAATGGTGTCTAGGCTTACACTGTACCATTAAACTTAAGGTCATATCAACAAAATATGATACCATGCCAAGGGAATCTGAGTTTTGCCAAGTTTTACATTTTTTATATTGTTTTATCCTTAGTAAATTACCGTAGAATTTCACTTTGAATTGTAAAAATAATTGTTAATGAAAAGCAAGATTTTTATTCAAATTGATCAGTATTAATGAGAATCCAAGGCACGTGCACAATTGCACAATATTACGTCGAAATGACGGAATTTCGTTTCTAATTTTGTCTGACATAACCAAACAAAACCGGAATACCCGAACAAGAGATGATCAGATAATTCCGGACCCAAGACTGACACGCGTCGCGCAATCCTTGGCGTGGAAAACTGGGTCCGTGCCACTAGATAATTATGGTTGTACCATCAATTGCTTGCAGTGACATGTCCCGTCGCGTGGAAAATTGTAACTGTGCCACTCCACAGCTTGCCGCAGAGCGTCGGTGGTCGTCGTCTCCTTCACGTCACCGCGGAGCATCGTGACTTGTCCCGTCAGACCCCCACCCCAATTTATTCCCCATCTCCCATCCCCCAATGCACAAATAAATCCATTCTCCTGCTGCTTAGTCTTTTAATTCATTGCCTCTCTGCAGCCATTATTGTTGCTCATCCGCAGCGGGGAAATCCGTCGAAGTGGAAGAACAACGTCTCCGCCGACGGGGAGCCTGGCGACAGAGCTCCACGGGCACCAGGTAATTCTTCTGATTCGAAGGAGAGAGAATTTCCCCCCTCTCCGACGATAGGTCCACATTATCTGAAGAACAGGAGGAGCTCGACAGAGAATTGGGGCTCGGTGACAAAGAGGAGCAGGAGGCCGCCGACGAAGGCGATGACGAGGAGGAGCAGGAGGAGGACAACAAAGATGATGACGACGATGACTCTGCCAACGACGAGAGCGATTCCGCCCCTAGCGCTGAAAAGGAGGTCGCTGCCGCCGGTAAGCCGAAGCTCGACTTGAAGCGCCCTGGCAAAGAAGATCGTGGTTCGATTTCAAGCCGTTGCAATTGTAGTTGCATTTCTCGAGATCGTGGTTCATTTCCCACACCGGACTTCAATACATGCTGCAGTTTTCAGTTCTCGAACCTTCCGGGAAGCCGCAACTCCGGGGTTATTTGGACGGGCCGGAAATTGTATGGAAGGCCAAAAAATAGCGGGAGAAGCCGCGTTGAAAACCAGGCCTCTCTCTCTCTCAAAAAAAACTAGGCCTAATCTCAGACGGCCTTTTTATACTGCCCGACTCCAACGTACAGATTATAGAAGGCGCCCATTTTTCTGGCCCGCCGCACGAATATCGTAGGCGGTCCAGTTATTTTGCCCGGTTGTGGCCCGTCTATTATCAGCGTCGGGATTTTCCGACGCCCGGCTTAGTGATTTTATGAGGCACGCTTGCATTTGGGCCGTCCTGTGGGAGCCCGGACTAGCTGTCTGAAATACCCGATTATGCTTAACACAACAATCCTGTGATCAGTCTGTCGTTGCACATAATCCGTATTGGATACCAAAGTTTACATCCATTACAATACCGAATTAAAAGTCTTACATAACTGGTCATTTAGATCAAGTCTTGCATAGGTGTCTTCATGGGCCAAACCAAAATAACAGCAGAAGTTACGGCGTAGTAGACGTCAAATCCTAACAAGACGACCCGACAGGCAGCTGACTTATGGAGATCCTTAGTTCGCGTAGAAGTCGCCATACTCCTGCTCGGCGTAGTGCTCCTCCTCGTAGTCTGGCTAGGACAATAGCCAGGGACGAAACCAATATGAGTACATTTGAATGTACTCGCAAACTATCCCAACATGAGTATGCACTAGTTTTATTTTACGTTCATACTTTTATTTATTTAAAATATCTCTATATATTTATTGAAAAAGGTAAGAAGAGTTTTATAACCATTTTTAAAGAAATCACCATTATATTTGTTTCTCCAAAACTCACCCTTTTTCCGACCATAGTCCATCATGGTCTACTTCCTCCAAAAACCTCATACCGATCCATTGGTATAGGTGTATGGAACATTCTCCACTTCATTTTCTTTTTAAAACTCAAAGTCTTTCAAAAACTTGCACATGGTCTTAGGACAGCCTCCCAACTGTCCATATCCGAGGACTCGGCTATTCGAATAGTTTTACACTCTGCAGAGTTAGCACGCTTTTCCCACATCCATCCGGCAACTCATCGTGTCTGCCACGTCTCGCCATACAAGGTGTATGCGAAGTAAGCCACCGACCCTAGCCTGTCCTTTGCTCATGCTAGTATAGGACCCTGCCCATATGACACTTCCATCAACACTTAACCCAGCCCGTCGGAATCTAAGTGTGAGGACTCATAGGTTTTGCTCGGCAGTTTATGGTGGAACCTTCAATCCTCCTCCTTATCTTTTCATAGAGTTTGAGCGAGGACCCGGGTCAGGGGTAGATCAACACACTATCCCCTCATGCATAACGAAGTCATCTCCGTCGATGAGGTATCCCATACTAATATGAGCAAATTATATGACTAAGCCCTTTCCCATATGTGGGTAAATGTGGTCGCACAGGGTAAGATTGGTCGTCATAGTATTAGGACACACTGTGCATTTTTTTCATAAACATCTCCATTTCTCCATTTCAACACCGACATCTCGGTATTCCATAATCACACAAGTATTTTCAAAGGAGTTTTGAATAAACAATATTTATTTTTCCTATCCTATAATCTTGATATAACTATCTTATATTTCTACTTAGGTGGCAAAATAATTTCCTTATATGTTTTGAAAAGGTTTTTATAAATCGTTTCCTTAAGAGTAAATCATGATATCAAAATAGATGCATATATTTGTGGTGCAAGCTCAGAGAGTAGCTTGCCTTGCTCGGCAAAGTGGCCTTGGTCTTGATCTTCAGATTCAACAAACTCTCCTTCCTCGATAAATCCGACAGCGTTCTCGTCTAATTAATAAACAAACAAATACAAACAATTACTAAACTACTCAAGCAATCATCTCAACATAACAATCATAAACATCACAAATAGCTACTGCACACATCAAACAATACAATTTGGTTTAAAAATTAATTGAATTAAACATTATTTATTTATGTCTAAAATTATGGCAGAAACTTGTGGAACATGTTTAATTGCATAACTTGAGTTATGTTGGTCACAAAAATACAAACTAAACTTCTATAGAAAGCTACTGATGTGTAGAAGACAACACAATTTAGTTTGGGTTAATTGGAGTTACCAAACTCCCTACACAAATGTTTTAATCCAGTAACTTAATAATCAAGTTTTAGTTACCAATTAAGTTCTGTTGATCCTAAAATTAAATCCTTTTGGTGGTAACTAAACATGAATAAATGTGATCTAACAAAATTGGTCCTAATTCATTTGGGTTAACCATTAAACATATATAAATGTTTTAGTTCAGAAGGGTGTTCAAATTTCAACTTTATACTAAACAATTATCACTACACAAATAATTCTACAAAAATTAGGGAAGCTAACACATGGCAGTACTAAGCTAAAAAAATTGGTTTGGAATTATTTGGCTTAACAGAGGATCAGAAACAAACAAGTTTAGGATTTAAACCTTCTGTAGTATTTTTAATAATAAATTTTTATTATTTATCTAAATGAATTGAATCCACTTGGGTTGGTTAAACATTTTCATAAGATTTCCAGAACAATTGGATTTGATTTATTTGGATGCCTAGATCTTGAGATATGGATTTTAAAGTTGGGTCCAGTACTAAAAATTCTTCTGGAAATTAAATTAGAAAATTTGCTCTGTTTGGATAATATTGAGAAACCTGACGAGTGGGGTCCACCCGTCAGTGACTCAGTGCACGCGGGAAATGATTAAAATGCTGACGGGGGGTCAGCCTATCAGCGGCTAGCTACAGCGAAGCGTTATGCTGCCGTAGGATCTAGATCCAACGGCCCACGTTCGAGTCCATCGGCGACGACCATTTCTAGGCGGCGCCGTGGCTCCGGCGACGGCAAGGTGGACGGAAACCTCACCTAGAGGGCATGGCAGACGGCGGCGATGACGCGAATCGACGGCGGAGGCTCGGGAAGGTCGTGGCGTGAGTCGTACTTGCTGGGACGGCGTGTAGCGGCAACGGCGACGCGTCGGACTTCCACGGCCACGGCAACGGATACCGGCGAGCTCCTGCGGTCGCGTCTGTGCACGAAAAAGAGGGGAAAAAGGCTTGGGTGAGTGCGGTGTCCAGGAGGAAGAGAGTACGGGCCAGAGGGGAGAGAATGAGGGAGTGTGGCGCTGCGGCCATGGTCGACCTCGACGACGGCAGTGGCGGCAGCGTGCACGCCCTCCTGGCGGTGCACAGATCAAATTGGAGCGGGGGAGAGGGAGTGGGGGTGGTGTGGAGTTTCCAGACGGTCCACGGTGGTCGCGGAGCACGGACGGCGTCCATGGCGCTCCCGCGGGATCCTTCGCTCGATTTGGGCGGTGATGGTGCAGGTACGTGTCGCCGTGGTGTCTTCCGGGGTCCGGGCGCTGGCTAGGAGCAGCTGGGTAGAGTGGTGTGTGTCGAGGAGCTGAGAGGGGGCCGTATTGGCCGGTGCCGTCGAGCTCCTCTCGGCGGTGCAGAGAGGGACAGGGGCAGCGTCGGGGCGAGAGAGAACGCTCGAGTGCTCTCCTTGGCGTGCAGAGGCTGCAGAGGCGCGGTGCGAGCTGGGGGGGGGGCCTGGGCGCGGCGTCAACGCCATGGCAACACGGCGGCGACAGTGAGCTAGGAGTGAGGTAGGGGATGACGTTTTTGCAGAAAAGCCCCTGCCTCCTCTTTTCTGTTTTTATTTTATTTCTTTTTCAAACCAGAAGCATTTAGGAATTTATTTGGGGCACTTATACTATTTAGAAAAATTTGCAAATATTTGTGAGGCTTCCCCATAACATGTAGAAGCTCCACAAAATTTGGCATTTCAAAATAAAATGTTTTGAATCATTTTGTTCATAGGGTTTTAATTATGGTATTTTGGTTTATTTCAATTGATTTTACTTTAGAATTTTAAAACTAGTTCAAAATATTATTTGAGAGGAAAAAGTAGAATAAAATGGGAGTGTTTACATTACCACTCACTGAACTTTGTTTGAAACAATTTGAGTTTCTCACTTGGAGAATTTGTGTGACACTTGTCACATTTATTTTTCTTGTTTCAACTTTTATTTTATTTCTCTTCTTTTCTTCATGTTTTTATTTAGTGAAAGCAACACACAATTAGCAAGAACTAAATAACACAAGCAACAATATGAGATCAACACATATTGTCGCCCAGTGAAATCCAGGGTGTGCTGGGCCTGTCCTCTACGGCCCTCGACACTTGATGGCGAATTTTCGCTAAGGACCAAGCCTACGGCTTGGAGAGCCTCGCGAGGCGGATTGCCTCACGAGGGCTTTTGAGGCAGCAGAGGCATGCGGAGGCCCTCTCCACTGCTGCCCCCTCTTCAAGGAAATCCCCCCTGGAGAGAGGTCAACGCCGAATTCTCTACAGGGCATCCAACCCTCGTGGAGATCGCTTCGCTGCAAAGTAACCTCTGCAGAGCGCACATGGGCTCTGCAGCGGCCGCAGAGTGACGCGCGCCCCTGCGCGTGGTGACGACGACGCCGCAGTTGCCATTTTGGTGATTAAAGGGGTCAACAAGCTGTGCCATCCGCACCGGACTACACGGGTTTCCTCTTTGGTGATAAGGGGACCGGCCGGCGCTACACTCCACGGCCAACGTCACCGTGGACACCCCCACGTTCCTCTGCGGCCCCAGCTGGCCGTCCTGCATGGACGGTGGTTACTCTGCTACAGGCGTCAGCTTTACGCCCATGGACCGTGTCCATGGACAACCGGGCTGCGGTGCACCACGCTCTACCTTCTGCTGCCACGTGACAGCCCTACCACAGTGCAAGCGCAGGGAGGGAGTACGGGGCGCCTATAAAAGGAGGACGAGCAGCACCATAGCGAAGGATTGCATTCTCATTCCAGCAAAACCACTTACGCGCAAGGAAGAAGAAGACCACCGCTTCCCTTCCTTGTGCACACGATTGCCAAAAGAGAGCCCTCGGCAAGCTCATTGTACTGTAACCTCTAAAGCAGTGCAATACAGACAAGCAGGAGTAGCGGTGTTACCTCCACACGAGGGCCGTGAACCTGGGTATGGGCTGGTGTTCATCTCTGTCGTGATGTCCCTCCACTTGCTCGACGAGCACCGTCGCCGTGCAGGTTGAGGGTTGTTTGACCAACGTGTTCAGCCCCTTACACGAAACTCTCTTCGTGAGCTTGACTATCCCTGTTCGTGGGAGTCATTCTCCACAATTGGCACGCCAGGTAGGGGGCTGAGGCGCGTCTTCAACCTCCACCGACCTCTGCACCATGGCGGACACTCGCGCAGCTCGCGCCACCCGGCGGGCATCAGGCAGGGCAACCACCGAGCCCGCTGCCAACACCACCAACCCTCGCGGCCGTCCCCGCGCCAGCCGTGCCACGGGGCGCAACACCGCTGAACCGCGTGTGGAGCACCCCGAGGACGACGACGGCCACCACGACGACCACTTCGACGAACGTCGACCACGGGCACGGCGAGGACGCTGAGTCCTCGCATCCGTCACAGCGCCTCCACTCTTGGGCGTCCAGCGCCCAGCCCAAACACCGCGCTGCTCATGGCCGCGGAACTCTTCCGCTACCGCCCCACAGCTGAGGCGCACGACAACTGGCTCGCCGCCTCCAGCACCTCGTCGACATTGCGCGGCACCGCGCGCTGCTCCTGCGGCGTCGCGCTCTCTGGTGCACCACAACTCCGGGCGCGCTGGAACCACCGCGCATGGCGCACCTCCGCCGCCGCCTCCGCCGGTCCCCTCCCGCTGCGGCGCACAAGGCCGCGTCCCACGCGTCTTCGCCGCGCGATTGCCAAATCGTGCAGCGAACACCCCCAGACGCGCGGGTGGAAATGGAGCGCCAGAAGGACCTCCAGAAGCGCATCGTCGAGGAAATCGGCCAAGCAGGGCGACAGAACCGCCGTGCTCTTCAGGGTGGCATCGCCTCGTACGCCACAGGTTGCGCGGCCTTCACCCGCAACCTGCGTCGCGTCGTCTGGCCACAGAAGTTCAGGCCTGACCTACCCAAGGGCTACGACGGCACGAACAACCCCATCGAGTTCTTGCAGCTCTACACCACCTCCATCCAAGCTGCGGGGGGAGACGACAAGGTCATGGCCAACTGGTTCTCCCACGCTCTCAAGGATTCCGCCTTGTCGTGGCTCCTGAACCTTCCCGAGGATTCCATTGACTCGTGGGAGGAGCTCTGCCAGCAGTTCGTTGCGAACTTCAAGGGCACGTACGAGCGCGCCCTCACCTACAACGACCTGCGAGCTGTGCGCCAGAAGCCTGGCGAGACCCTCCGCAGGTACATCCAGCGCTTCAGCCAAGTCCGCAACAAGATCCCGAACATCCCGGACTCGCACGTCATTGCGGCCTTCAGAGAGGGCGTCACCAACCATAGGATGCTCGAGAAGCTCGGCATCCATGATACCCTCTCCTCCGTGGTGAAGCTCTTCGACATCGCAGACAAATGCGCCAAGGCAGAAGAAGGGCTCCTCTTCGTCAAGGTGGGCTCGACAGACGACCCTGTCGAGGGATCCAAGACCCAGAAGAGGCGTGACGAGATAAACGCAAGCCTACCGCAGTCCTGGCAGCTGAACCCGACGCCAAGCATGTTCGCGAGGACTCCCAGAGGCTGGCGAGAAAAAGGTGGACAACCGCCCGTTCTGCATCTACCACAACAGGCGCGGCCATGCGACGGAGAACTGCTATGACCTCAAGCAGCTGAGCAAGAAGCGTGAGCAAGAAGAAGGCAGCGGTGGCCGCGGCAGAGGCCGTGGTTACCGCAAAGGTGGACGCAAGGGCAACTTCCAGAGGCCCAGGGAACTCAGGCGAATGCCGCCGAGAAAAACAACAATCTTCCCGACGAAGAGCCTGGAGGCTACCAGGCCCCCAAGGGTGCCATGGCATGCATCCTCGGCGGATCCCAGGCGCCCAAGTCGAACAACCAGTTCAAGCAGTTCGCTCGCGAGCTCAACGCAGCGCTTCCCGGGGTCGAGACGTCCCGCCCCCTCAAGTGGTCCCAGTACACCATCGCCTTCGACGCCAAGGATCACCCCAAGTCTACCAAGACTGTGGGCACTCTCCCGCTGGTGTGCACCCCCACCATCAACAACATCGCCGTCGGCAAGACGCTCATTGATGGGGGTGCAGGCCTAAACGTCATCTCTGTCGAGACCTTCGAGACGCTTCAAGTGCCCTACGAGTGGCTCATGCCCTCCAGGCCCTTCACCGGGGTCACCAGCGGCTCAATCTCGCCTCTGGGGCAAGTGAGGCTCGCGGTCACTTTTGGCACGCAGGAGAACTACCGCACCGAGCTAATTGACTTCGACGTCGCGCACATTGGCCTGCCCTACAACGCCATCCTCGGCTACCCCGCCCTCGCGAAGTTCATGGCCGTCACGCACCACGCCTACAACATGGTCAAGATCCCTGGCAGCGGTGGCACCATCACCATACGTGGTCACGTACAGGACGCCACGCGCGCTGTCGAGATCGCCTACAAGGCCGCTGCCATGGCATTCCCCGCTGACGAGGACATGGAGCCTCTCGAGAGGCCCAAGAAGAAGAAACAGCTGTTCACTCAAGAGCAAGCATCTACAAAGAAGGTGTCGCTGAGCACCAGCGGCTCGGGGGCTGAGGGCTCGGGGGCTAGCGTCACCATAGGCGCTGGCTTGCCTCCCAAATAGGAAAGCGCGCTCGTCGCCTTCCTTCGGGCAAATTCTGACATGTCCGTGTGTACCAAGGGAGGTGATCGAGCACCACTTAGCCGTGTGTCCAGACGCACGCCCTGTAAAGCAAAAGCGCGGAAACAAGCCCCCGAGAAGCAAGCGTTCATCATCAAAGAAGTAGAGAAGCTGAAAGCAGCAGACATCATTCGAGAAGTTGCCCACCCCACTTGGCTCTCCAACGGTGTGGTTGTCCCAAAACCCAATGGAGGAGGCCGGCTCTGCATCGACTACACAGACGTAAACAAGGCCTGCCCCAAGGATCCATACCCCATGCCAAGGATAGACCAGATTGTGGACTCCACCGCCGGCTGTGATCTCCTCTGTTTCCTGGATGCCTTCTCAGGCTACCACCAGATCAAAATGGCCAAGGAAGACGAGGAGAAAACAGCATTTCTCACCCCTTGTGGTGTGTATTGCTACACTTGCATGCCCTTTGGCCTGAAAAATGCCGGCGCCACCTTCCAGAGGCTCATGAGGATCGCCTTGGGGGCTCAGATGGGAAGAAATGCAGAAGCTTATGTCGACGACATCGTGGTCAAGTCTCGCGAGGGAGACACTCTCTTGAAGGATCTCGAGGAAACCTTCGCCAGCCTGCAAGGTGAACATCAAGTTAAACCCCGCCAAGTGCGTCTTCGGGGTGCCTTCAGGCAAGCTCCTCGGGTTCCTCGTGTCCCACCGCGGCATAGAAGCAAACCCTGACAAGATCAAGGCTATAGAAGACATGCAGCCACCTCGCCGCCTCAAGGACATGCAGCGCCTAGCAGGATGCATGGCCAGCTTAGGCCGCTTCATCTCCAAGTTCGGCGAGAGAGCCTTGCCATTTTTCAAGATCATGAAGAAATCCGGCACCTTCAAGTGGACTCCAGAGGCCGACAAAGCATTTGAGGACTTGAAGAAATACTTGGCTAGCTCACCAGTCATGGTAGCCCCCAGGGCGGCGAGCATCTGAAGCTGTACCTAGCAGCCACTCCACAAACTGCAAGCGCCGTCCTGGTGGTGGAAAGAGAAGAGCCAGTTCTCCCCAAGAAAAGCACTGCCACACCAAGTCCAGAACCTCCCGACGAGGCAGTCTCTCCAGACCCAGTGCCAGACCCACAGCCTCAAGTCGAGTCTCCACGAGCACCCCTGCCGAGGCTCCTCCACAGGCAAACCTCGCCAAAGGTCCTGAGGAGCCTCTCGAGGGAGCCGACGCTGCCGCACCATCAACGACCCTCGTCGAGCATCCAGTTACTTCGTCAGTACTGTACTGCGAGATGCTCGCGAGCGGTACCCAGTGCAGCAGAAGCTCCTCCTCGCGCTACTCATCGCCTCCAGGAAGCTGCGCCACTACTTCCAGGGCCACCCCATCACGGTGGTCACGTCCTTCCCCCTGGAGCAGATCCTGCGCAACCCCAACGCTACTGACCGCGTCGCAGGATGGAACATTGAGCTGCAACCATTCAACTTGCGCTTCGACACCACAAGAGTCATAAAAGGGAGAGCGCTGGCGGATTTCGTCGCCGAGTGGACAGACCCAACTCCTGAAGAGCCTCGCGAAGAAGAAACCGCGTCATCGGGAGATACAATGCCAAGCCACTGGACCATGCACTTCGATGGAGCTTTCGCCTGCCGCAATGGTGGGGCTGGCGTTGTCTTAACCTCACCAAAAGGTGACAAGCTCTACTACGCCATCCAGCTGTGCTTCACAATAGACAAGATCTCCAACAACATCGCCGAGTACGAGGGCCTCCTCGCCGGGCTCAGAGCCGCAATCGCCCTTGGCGTCAAGCACTTACTCATAAAGGGTGATTCCCAGCTCCTGGTTAACTTCTCCAACAAGAGCTACACGCCTAAAGACGACCACATGGCCGCCTACCTTGAAGAGGTCCGCAAGCTCGAGAAGCACTTCAGGGGCATGGAGCTCATGCACATCCCGCGAAAGGAGAACCAGAGGCAGATGACATCGCCAAGCGAGCATCACGAAGGCAGGCCCAGCCGGCCGGCGTCTTTGAAGAGAGACTCTCCAAGGCGTCCATAAAGCAGCCACAAGAAGCAGCAGCCACAAGCACAGACGAAGTACTCCCACCACCTCCTGTAGGTGGGGCACCCAACTGCGGTCCATCCTCAGGGGAGCGTCTGCTGCTGGCTATGGTGCATCAAGAGACAGGCTGGGTTGACGAACTCAAAGACTACCTGCTGAAGGGAGTCCTCCTGAAGAAGACGCGGAGGCGGAACGAGTGGCTCGACAAGCCAAGTCATACTACATCCTCGAGGGAGACCTGTACCGCAAGCGCCCAAATGGAATTGCACTCAAGTGCGTCCCCCCCGAGGAAGGCCGCATGCTGATCAGAGACATTCACAGTGGAGAGTGTGGCCACCATTCCTCTGCACGCACCCTGGCAGGCAAGGTCTTCAGGAGCGGTTTCTACTGGCCCCAAGTGCTTCAAGATGCCACCACCATCGTCCAGTCTTGCGATGCGTGCCAATTCCACGCCAAGCAAGTCCATCAGCCTGCACTGGGACTCCAAACCATCCCGCTCTCGTGGCCTTTCGCGGTCTGGGGCTAGACATCTTGGGACCCTTCCCGAGATCGCAAGGGGGCTACCGCTTCCTCTTCGTGGCAGTCGACAAGTTCACCAAGTGGGCAGAGGTTGAAGCAGTGCGCAGCATACCGGCCAGGGCAGCAGTAAAATTCATCAGAGGCCTGGTCTGCCGTTTGGTGTGCCTAATCGCATCATCACCGACAATGGCTCACAATTCACCAGCGGCATCTTCAGGGCCTACTGCGAGAGCCTCGGCACCAAGCTCTGCTTCGCCTCGGTGGCTCACCCACAGAGCAACGGCCAAGCCGAGCGAGCAAATGCTGAGGTCCTCA
The DNA here is from genome assembly GCA_947311845.1 of Poa pratensis. NCBI lineage: Eukaryota > Viridiplantae > Streptophyta > Magnoliopsida > Poales > Poaceae > Poa > Poa pratensis. Next base: position 41,948,964 of record CAMZMU010000079.1, read on the forward strand.
AGGGCCTCAAGACAAGAAGCTTCAATCGCCTGAAGGGCTACGGCAAGGGCTGGATAGACGAACTCCCGTCCGTGCTCTGGTCCATCCGCACGAACCCCACGAAGCCCACTGGTGAGACGCCATTTGCCCTCGTGTATGGAGCTGAAGCAGTCCTCCCCACAGAGATCAAGCATGGATCCGCACGGGTCCTTGCCTTCAACGAGGACGATCAAGCAGACCTCCACAGCGACGACCTGCTGCTCCTTGACGGGTTGCGCCGCCGTGCCGCCCTCAGGGCAGCCAAGTACCAGCAAGACCTGCGACGCTACCACAGCCGCCACATACGTCCCGCACTCTCGAGACAGGCGACCTCGTCCTCAGGAGAATCCTCTCCAGGGAAGGTCTCCACAAGCTCTCGCCAATGTGGGAAGGCCCCTACAGGGTCTCACACATCGCCAGGCCTGGCGCGGTACGCCTCGAAACGGAGGACGGCATCCGGTCAAGAATCCATGGAACATCGCGCATCTACGCAAGTTCTACCCGTGATCATAGTCACGCCAGACATTTTTTGTCTCTAGAGGGAAGCACACAACTTCACCTCCAAGCTTCACAAAAGCTTCTCCTCCCGAGGGCCAGCCCCTCTGAGCTCTCCTGATTACGTGCCGCCGCAGGCCGTGAAGAGTCTCAGCCACTGAATGTGGTCCCCATGCCTCGACATGGAAAACTTTATCTTGGTAAACCAAGTGTAATGAACCAATTCGTTTCTCAATGAAACATTGCGCTGAGGCGCCGCTATGTAATATTTTGGTGGTGAGTTTTTACTTTTCATCATCTTAGTTCATTTCGCGCTCATATTCTTCCCCATGCGCACCTCGCGAGCGGGGGCTGAGTACGGTGACTGTGCCTCAAGAGCACCCCAACAGCACCGCAAAATCCAAAGGATCCGAGCTCTAACAGTGAGCACGCTCTCACGCCTGTTACCTCCCCAAAGAGCTCTGGCCCATGGGCTTGCTCCCAAACACGCCACCTCACCAAAGGACCTTGGTACTTACTCTCCTCGCGAGATACCCATGAGGAAGCCTATAAGCGCGCATGAGTGTTTACTACCATGTGCCTGCTTTGGGTTTGCCTCTCTAACCAATACAGGGAACAAGAGTCCTCCCCAAGGTCGAGAAGTCACGCTCCGACCCCTAGAGGGAGCGCACCATCAGGGAAGCCAACGCCCTCTACGAGGCCAAAGTCTCGCCAAGCTAAGTCTAGCGCTCGCGCCCCTCAGAGTTTTTCTCCCTCTCACGAGCACCTGTCGTCCCTCGAGCGGGTTTTTCTCTCTCACACTCCATGGACTGCTTGTGCGTCAAAGGGGGCCCTCGAGCACCGCGACTCGAGAGCCCTTACCTCTCCAAGCCTTAAACACCCCCCGGCCTTGCCGAGTCACGCTCCGGCATACCGCAGCGGCGGTGTCATAGCGCAAAGAGATGGGTCCTGACGACGTAGAGCGAAGAAAGACATGGAACAGGGATAAAAGGCCCATCGAGGGGCACACACACACATGTTGCATACGATCAAAGTATCTTACAAGCCAGAGGTTTAAAACAAGTCTTAAAACAAAGATAGTTGCGCGTCAAGCGCATCTTGTTGCAGGAGTGGCCTAGGCAGAGGGTTCACCATCGCCGTCCTCTTCAGCCTTTCTTCTTCGGCGCCTTCATCCTCCTCAGCGGCCTGCTCCGCCTCAACCCTCTTGAAGCGGTCGACGTAATCGTTGACTTCTTCTCGAACCGAGTTGGAGAGCTCCAAGGCTTGGTCCCCTCGACGGGCTCGGTCACTGACTCGTAGTCGAAGCCGGTTGAAGGCGCTGGAGGTTGGCGAAGACGCGATCGATCGCCACGGTCAAGAGCTTGCGGCACTCCTCATCAACAACATCGCCAAGTTCCGCCACAGGGCCCTCGAGCGCGGTGAAGAGCTGATCGAAGTAGGCGAGGTATGTGGCGGCGTCAGCGTTCCCATGAACGGGAACGCAGGGGCATCCACTCCTAGCTGCCCCGCGAGAGTGTTCCCCCGGGTCACCAAGGATTGGAACATGCGCTCCCGCTGCTGCGTCAAGACCTGTGCCGCCTGCACGCGATGCTCAGCCTCTTCAGCACGCTCCACGACAGGGCCCACCTGAGCGGTCAACTCCTTCATGTCAGCCATCAAAGAGGCAAAGTTCTGCTCCCGCGCGCCCGAGCCTCCGCGGCAGCCTGGAGGCGAGAGTCGAATCGCTTCTTCTGGGCCTCAAGGTCCTTGACGCGAGCCTCAAGCTCGTTGCGTCTCTTCGTGAAGCGATCCTCTTGCTTCTTGGCCTTCTCCGCGAAGTCTTTCCTGCAGCTGTCGCGAAAGAGCTTCTCCTTCGTCGCAGACTCCTCCGCCATCTTCTCCTCCTTTTTGCGAAGGTTCTCGTTGGTCTGCACAAGGCGCTTCTGGTAGAACTCCTCGTCTTGGTGACCTTGTTCTCGCGGGCTTCCAGGTGCTCCCGCTGCGCGATTGATCCTTCTCGATCTGCTCAACCTGTTCCTCGCGTTTGTGCGCCTCGGTCTCGCGGGCGTCGAGCTCAACTCCGCGCTGCACGATCAAGTCTTCGCGAATGCTCAAGCTCTCACGGAATTTCTCCAAACTCTGTCGCACATTCTCCGACTCGGCAACGATCCCCGCCTCGCGATCTAGAAGCTCTTTGTGCTTGGCGGAGACCGCCGCTTGCGCGCCGCGCTCCTGGTGTTTGGCCTCGGTCTCTGCCTCAAGAGCCTCGCGCCTAGCACCCAGGTCCGCAAGGGTCTCCTCGACCTCGCGGACCACGCTGATGCGGATCTCCTCAGCGGAGCGCAGCGCTGCCTCGCGTTGCGCTGGGCAGCTTCGTTCTTTCGGCGGCAGTTCTCCACGGTCTCATGAAGACAAGCCCAGCCCCGCGCAAGCTCGGCGTCCTCCTCCGCCTGGAGCGATCCTCCTAGCAAGCTGGGCCTCAAGCCCGTCGAGAATTTCCCTCGCCGAGAGAGGACAGCCCCACGGCGAGCTGCAACGGGGCGCCGCCCCCGCAGAACTAAGGCCCATGGCTCGCCGGAAGGCCTGGAAACGCCGGCGCCTGCCGAGAATTCCGGAGTGTCCTGCCTTGGGCTCTGAGTGGCCTCGAGACGCGCCTGGGGGCTCGGGAGCGAGCCTCCCTCTTCGTCCACGCAAGGGGCCTTCTGGGGGCTCTGATGAGAACCCCCCTCGCCTCCCGCGTTGGAGGCCTTCTGGGGGCTCGTGGCGCCCTCACCATCAACCCCACCATTCTTCTGCCCCTGGGGAGCACTTCCTCTCCAGGGACAGGGTTGGCCTTCTCAGCTGAGGCCGCCTCCCCAGCGGCCTCAGAGTCCGCTGTGGCCTCTCCAAGTTTCGTGCTCGGTGGGGGCGATGACGCGGCGGCCTCCTCCATTTCGACGTCAGCGCGCGTTCCCGCGGACGCCCCTGTCTCCGCCGCACGCTCATTCGCCCGGCGTGAACCTCGCCGCGTCCACCTCCGCGTCCCCTCCTCCGCAACAGGGGAGACGTCAGGCCGCATAGGCGGAGGCGTCGTCACCTCGCCTCCTCCTCCTTCTCCTCGCGGCGCTCACTGCCTCAGAGGCGGTGCCGCAGCCTCAGGAGAAGAAGCAGTGCCCTCGGGAGGCCCTCGTCGACTGTACACGCCGCAGACGCCGCTGCAGCGCTGGGGATCTCTCCAAGCCTCCAGTCTCCGCCGTTTTGGCACCTCGGGGACCCAAGAGGCAAAAAGCTCAAAAACTCCTCGAGGAGTCTACGCAAGAATAAGCCCAAACAGAAAAGCGTCGGTTCTTACCCAGACGTCTTGGCGCGGGAATCGACCCACACCGTGTTTGACGACCGCCACGGCCTCGGCGGCGCGGCCAGCCGACCGGACCCCTCGAGAACAGCCTCGGCTTTCCTCTTGAGAGAAATGCCCGCTGGACTCCCGCGGGTCTGTCATGAATGGCCTTGGAGCGGGGCTCGCAGTGGCCTGATGAAGCTCCGTCGTCGTCGCTCTCCTCTTGCCCCTCAACACGCTGCGAGGAGCGACCACGAACTGGCCGCTGCTGCCTGAAGAGGCCCGTGGGTCTCAACTTCAGGTGCCGCACTCTTCGAGGTGCCGAGTTCTCCGCTGAGGAGGCAGAGCCTCCGAGGCGCCGGTTGCGCCTGCGTCGGATTCCATAGGCCTTTTGCTGTCTCCTCGTCGCCCTCAGCTGGCGTCCCTGCGCCGCAGACTCAGATCCTCGCGAGGCCCCATGCCCCTTAGGCACCAGGCCCCACTGGTCGAACTTCGGCATCGTCTGCACAGCGAGACGCGACGCCCGAGATCGATCCTGTGGAGCGGAACTGCCTTATCGCAGGGCTTGGGATATCTGAGACGTGAGAGAGTCTCCATGATGGTGCGCACCTCCTGCTGGTGAAGGAGGTTGCGCTCAGGCATTTTGTCCCTCTGATTGGAATACAGCCACATCGCGTCCGCGTGCCTCTGGAGCGGAGCAATGCGGCGCCTCACGAAGTCCTTGGCAACCATCTGCCCGGTGAGGCCTGCCTCGCGGAGGTCCTTCAAGCCCTCACCACGGGGCCGAGTGCGCCTCCCTTGAGCGCCTAGAAGACCAGCTCACCCTCTTCGTCGGAGGCGCTTCGGGCAGTTCGAAGAAGGCGCTCCGGCTCCCGAACTCCATGAGGAACCAGCGCTTGCGGAAGTCCTCCACCTTCTTCGTCACATTGGTCACAATGTTCTCGCCGTTCCGCGCGATGGGGATATAGGTGCCCTTCATGCCATCGGTGATGCGGAAGGACACGCACCCTGACCGCTCCTTGTTCACCGTGAACCAGCGCATAGAAGCTGCGGAAGAGGTCCACCGAGGGTGGAATGCCGATGTATGCCTCGCAGAGGTAGGCGAAGATGGCGAGGACAAGGATGGAGTTAGGATGGAGATGAAGGACCTGGATCTGGTAGCGCTCCAGAACCGCCAGGAAGAAATCGGAGAAAGGAGGCACGAGCCCGGCGAATAGGTTGTGCATGAAGATGGGGTAGAAGCCGCCGAAGGAGTTGTCCGCCGTCTTAAGCACCGTAGCGCCGTGCTCGTTGGTCACGAAGCTGCCATGTGGCGCACCTTCTCCAGCTGCGCTTTCTCTTCTGAGCGGAAGCCGGTCAGAGCCGGCTCGAAGTCTCCGTCCTGCTGCATCGCGGCAGAATCGCCGCCCTGCACCACGACCTTGCCTTTCGAGGCCGCGGAGGCTTTCTTGGGCGCCATTGCGGCGGGATTGCGAAGGAAGAGCGCCGGAGACACAAGAGCGCAGAGGTCAAGAGCGAGGAGATGGGCGCGCAAATGATGCAGTAACTGCTGCCTGAACCGGCGCTGCAGGCTTATTCCCCTCAGAGCAGTTACCGAGACGTGGTGGGTCCCCCCACTACGCCCGTCATCTCCGAAGAGAACGTGTCGTCGCGTAACTGCCCTACACGTGTCTCAGGCCGGCCGGACACTTTGGGCCCATGACGATTCGCCTGCATCCTTGGACTACATCGTGCCCATCATGGGCCCGGGGGCTACTGTCGGCCCAGTGAAATCCAGGGTGTGCTGGGCCTGTCCTCTACGGCCCTCGACACTTGATGGCAAATTTTCGCTAAGGACCAAGCCTACGGCTTGGAGAGCCTCGCGAGGCGGATTGCCTACGAGGCTTTTGAGGCAGCAGAGGCCTGCGGAGGCCCTCTCCACTGCTGCCCCCTCTTCAAGGAAATCCCCCTGGAGAGGTCAACGCCGAATTCTCTACAGGGCATCCAAGCCCTCGTGGAGATCGCTTCGCTGCAAAGCAACCTCTGCAGAGCGCACATGGGCACTGTAGCGGCCGCAGAGTGACGCGCGCCCCTGCGCGGGTGACGACGACGCCGCAGTTGCCATTTTGGTGATTAAAGGGGTCAACAAAGCCGTGCCATCCGCACGGACTACAAGGGTTTCCTCTTTGGTGATAAGGGGACCGGCCGGCGCTACACTCCATGGCCAACGTCACCGTGGGCACCCCCACGTTCCTCTGCGGCCCCAGCTGGCCGTCCTGCTGGACGGTGGTTACTCTGCTACAGGCGTCAGCTTTACGCCCATGGACCGTGTCCATGGACAACCGGGCTGCGGTGCACCACGCTCTACCCTCTCTGCCACGTGACAGCCCTACCACAGTGCAAGCGCAGGGAGGGAGCACGGGCGCCTATAAAAGGAGGACGAGCAGCACCGTAGCGAAGGATCGCATTCTCATTCCAGCATAACCACTTACGCGCAAGGAAGAAGAAGACCCGCTTCCCTTCCTTGTGCACACCATTGCCAAAAGAGCCCTCGCAAGCTCATTGTACTGTAACCTCTAAAAGCAGTGCAATACAAACAAGCAGGAGTAGCGGTTACCTCCACACGAGGGCCGTGAACCTGGGTACGCTGGTGTTCATCTCTGTCGTGATGTCCCTCCACTTGCTTGACGAGCACCGTCGCCGTGCAGGTTGAGGGTTGTTTGACCAACGTGTTCAGCCCCTTACACGAACTCTCTTCGTGAGCTTGAATATCCCTGTTTCGTGGAGTCATTCTCCGACACATATAATTTAGCAAAGTTTTTGTTGGCTCTCATTTTTGGAATAATAATACTTATATTAATTTTGGGATGTTACACGTCCCGAAACCATACTTAGGAACCCTATTTCTTTGGAGGCGGTTAATCTGAAATAACCGGCTGAGGTGTAGCGTATTGCAGTCTTTTATTTTTTTTAATGCTCTAACCGCTGCTAGCAACGGACTGCAATACTCGTTTTTCTACTAGTGAGGCGCTCAGGAAAAGGTGACCTCGCACCAGAAAAACGGCGGCGGCGGCCACAGACATAAGCTCCCTTCCCCTCCTCCTAACCCCATGTCCGGCGGGATGGCGGGTGGGTCGAAGGAATCCTTCTAGCCGGCTATTGCTTCGCCATCCTGCTTCTCTCTCCCTGTCCCGTCCACCCTTAGTAGTTCAGCCCTAGCAACAGGACGGGGAATGGCAGTGGCTGACGCCGGGATGGGGATCGGCGACGGCTGGTGACGGGATGGGGAACGGCGACGGCCAGCGGCGGCTTCTTCTCCCTCACCCTCCTCTCCTCAACTTCTTATCCCTTGTTTGTCGTTCCCCCTCCAGGCCCGCCCCTTACCCTAGATCGACGGGCGGGAGCAACATCGCAGGAGGGAGCACGGCGTTGGCATCCGGATCGGGATCCTCTCGCCATCTCCTGACCTTGTTCTTCCTCAACTCTGGTCTAGCCCTCCAGGGAACTCCTCCTTGCTTAATTCAACTAGATATACATCCAAGCGCAATTTTGGAATTGACTGCTTTACTCGATTCTAAATACAATTTTGCAGAAACCAACACACTACAATTGTTTTTAGAACCCATTTCAATACAGAGGATGAATTTGGTATTTGTCTCAATTTAATTCCAAGCCCTTCAATTCAACATCCAAACACAGCCTGAGTATCTTGCAGAATCCATATTGGCTTCCTTGATGTGCCTTGTAGTTCAAATGATGTGTTTAGAAGGATGGCCGGTGGGCCGGCGAAGGAGGCCCTTAGGGCAGGGTGACGTCGCGCAGCGCGCCGACCGCCGGGGGTGAACGGCGGTGGTGCGCTCGCCATACGTGAAGAAGACGACCATGACATTGCTCGACTGAGAATTAAAACTAGTTATCAGTCGACTGAGCGCTAGGTCGGACCCAATAATAAATAACAAATCACTACAACTTGGCCTCTCTGGATCACCGGGCAACGCATGCCCTTAGAAGGTTAGAATGAAAGAAATAAACTCGATCGGTGTCACACCGTGCGCCGATCCTTGGCTCGCGGCTTTTAGACAAGTAACGTGTCTACCGTTGTACTCTCCCGATCAACTAGCAAAAATCCACCATTTTTTCCATCCAATTAAGAACGGCTTGTTTGTGGGCAGGACTCAGGAGCATCAGCTCCCACAGAAAAAGCATTCGCGACCCTTGGACGCGACCCGTCTACCGCTACAGTAGATCGGCGATTTTTCACTCCCCCCCGCAGATCCACCTCGCCACCGGCGTCTCGTCGGGTCCCCCTCCCTCGTCGGCCGCTCCGGCGGCGGGAGGGTGGGGGAGCCTCGGGTCCCTGCTGTATATAGCAGGAGTTGTAGGGTTCCTGCCGGAGGCATCGAGGAGGTTGGCGTGCCGGCGTCGGGTTTTGCAGGTGATGTTCTTCCCCTCTCGCGATGAGCTCTTTGCAGGTCCGTGGCGAGCATCTCCTTCCTCATGCTCGCGACCCTCGTGGCCGCCGTGCGTGGGACCCCCTCTGGAGTTCGAAAGCGGCGACTCCAGATCTGAAAGACGAAGCGGTCGATGCTGCAGCAAGGGTGCATGGCGACCAGCAGCGCAGGATGGAGGTTCTCCGGAACTCAGGACCGGTGACTTCCCGTCCGACAGGGTCATCCTCCTCTCAATGGCTTCGTGAAGATGCTCGGCGGCGCGTCGCCGGAACGTGCTGCTCTGCAGTGGTTCTCGTTCTTGTTCTACAGAAGGACTTGGTTGTAATTTTTGTGCTTTGTTAGTCCTTTCTGTAAAAGTCTTGCTGTAATATCGGCGGTTTCCCGCAAAAAAAAAAAAAAGGAGCATCAGCTCCCACGGTAAGGTCAAACTAAATCATCAGCTAGCCGCAGGACGTGGCCCCGACTAAACCCCACCGCTTAATTCTCACTTCTTAACCCCACTGACTAACTGTCCTCGTCAAATCGCATATAAATCAAGCCAGTCCAGCTCCAAGCAGACAGCTAGCTTCGTCTCTTCCTCACCACAATCACTCCAAAGTCCAACCACCAGCTCCGCATGACATCGGCAGGACGCCAGCCATGTCATCGTCGTCCAGAGCGCGGCGGAGCTGGCAGCGTCGGGTGGCAGTTCGCGGTGGGAGGGCGGTGGCGCCACGTGGCCGTGGTGGACACGGGTCGGGTGCCGCCCGCCCGGCCGAGGCTGCCGCTCATGAGCCTGCCTTCCTTCCTCAGGCCGTCCCCAAGCCGCCGTGCGCTAGGAGCAGCAGCAGCTCCCGGCTTCGTCCTTCTTCCCCTCCTCCGCCTCCACCGCCTCGTCCGCCTGCACCTACTCCTCCTACTCCTCTTCCAGCAACTACCCCGCATCCTCCCACGTCTACAACAAGAGCCCGCGGTGCCCTACGGGGCCACGGCGGCCAAGGCGCCGGTGGCGAGAAGAAGGTGGCCGGCAAGCGAAGAAGATCAGGCGCGAGAAGGCGGAGGAGGATGACGTCGGGGTGGCGGTGGAAAGGAGTCGTCGGACCCGCGGGCGACTTCCGGGACAGCATGGTGCAGATGGTGGTGGAGATTGGCTGTGTGAACTGGGACGGCCTCCGCTGCATGCTGCGCCGCCTGCTCGCCTCAACGCGCCGCGCCACCACGCCGCCATCCTCGCCGCCTTCGCCGAGTCTGCGCCCAGCTCGCCTCTGTGCCGCCACCGCCGCCGGCGTATCACTACGACTACTACTACTGACGTATGATTCGTCGACTCGGCAAGCCGGCAAGCTCGTCTGCTCATGCTCTGTTCTGTTCTGTAGGGGTGGGTCTCGAGATCTGGCACCACCTGGTGTACGCATGCGCCGGACGGGTGGTGATAGGATCTCTCTGGAGAAAATTTAAGCTAGAAGAAGATTAGTAGCTGCAGGTCTATGTGTGTTTAGTGGTCGGCTCTGATTTTATGCTTTACTTGCTGTTTCCATTTCTTAGTTTGTGTTCCGATGGTTTGTTCTTAGTTTGTGTCTGCTTGTGTGGCCTTCGGTTTGCATGAAGGTCACCGAGGATCCAACTTAGTTAATCTATGTAACTAATTGTGCCCTTTAGTAGTGCTGTGATGTGTTCATTCTACATGCATATCACCTTTCTTGTGAACGATGTTCTCTTACTTTTACTCGTCTTCACGGTAGAGCACTAGTACAAGCTAGCATTGCATCTTCAGATGTTTTATCTTAATCACCTTCTGTTTTCTTAGTACCACTGTACTAGGCCAACTGATAGTAGAGCAAGTTTCAAGCGCCAAATGTACCATTAGTCGCGTAATCTGTTCCCTTTGGCGAAAGTGTGAGAGAAAGATCAGAACTTTGGATGCCGATGGCACTCATCGTTCTTCGACTTTTGATAACGA